>CAJQZJ010022356.1:0-10837 GCA_907164525.1 Lophiomys imhausi | reverse complement strand
TAGTTTCTTGAGTTCTTTGTAGATTTTAGATAATAGCCCTCTATCAGATGTGGGGTTGGTGAAGATTTTCTCCCAGTCTGTTGGTTGCCGTTTTGTTCGAATGACAGTATCCTTTGCTTTACAGAAACTTTTCAGTTTCATGAGGTCCCATTTATTGATTGTTGATCTCAGGTCCTGAGCTGTTGGTGTTCTGTTCAGGAAGTTGTCACCTGTGCCAATGAGTTCGAGGGTTTCTCCTACTTTTTCTTCTAGTATATTTAGTGTGGCTGGCCTTATGTTAAGGTCTTTGATCCACTTGGAATTAAGTTTTGTACAAGGTGATAGGTATGGGTCTAATTTCATTCTTTTGCAAGTGGACATCCAGTTGGACCATCACCATTTGTTGAAGATGCTGTCCTTCTTCCATTGTGCGTTTTTGGCTTCTTTGTCAAAGATTAGTTGGCCATAGGTGTGTGGATCCATGTTTGGGTCCTCAATTCGATTCCATTGATCCACTGGTCTGTTTCTATACCAGTACCATGCTGTTTTTATTACTGTTGCTCTGTAGTACAGCTTGAAATCTGGGATGGTGATACCTCCAGATGTTTTTTCATTGGACAAGATTGATTTAGCTATTCTGGGCTTTTTGTTGTTCCATATGAAGTTGAGACTAGCTTTTTCCAGGTCTATAAAGAATTGTGTTGGTATTTTGATAGGAATTGCATTACATCTATATATTGCTTTTGGTAGGATAGCCATTTTTATTATGTTGATCTTACCTATCCATGAGCATGGGAGATCTTTCCATCTTCTAAAGGCCTCTTCCATTTCTTTCTTCAGGGGCTTGAAGTTCTTGTTATATAGGTCCTTTACATGCTTGGTTAGAGTTACTCCCAGGTATTTTATGTTGTTTGTGGCTATTGTGAAGGGGGTTGTTTCCCTTATTTCTTTTTCGGTATATTTATTTGTTGTATAAAAAAGGGCTTCTGATTTTTTTGAGTTGATTTTGTATCCAGCCACCTTGCTGAAGTTGTTTTTCAGCTGTAAGAGTTCTTTGGTGGAGTTTTTGGGGTTGCTTATGTATACTAACATACCATCTGCAAATAGGGATAATTTGACTTCTTCATTTCCAATTTTTATCCCTTTGATGTCCTTTAGTTGTCTTATTGCTCTAGCAAGGACTTTAAGTACTATATTGAAGAGATATGGTGAAAGTGGACATCCTTGTCTTGTCCCTGAGTTTAGAGGAAATGCTTCAAGCTTCTCTCCATTTAATTTGATGTTGGCCACTGGCCTGCTGTATATTGCCTTTATTATTTCTAGGTATGGTCCTTGTATGCCCGTTCTCTCCAGAACTTTTAGCATGAAGGGGTGTTGGATTTTGTCAAATGCTTTTTCTGCATCTAGCGAGATTATCATGTGGTTTTTTTCTTTCATCTTGTTTATGTGGTGAATTACATTGATAGACTTTCGTATATTGAACCATCCCTGCATTCCAGGGATGAAGCCTACTTGATCATGGTGTATGATACTTTTGATGTGTTCTTGAATTCGGTTTGCTAGTATTTTATTAAGTATTTTTGCATCTATGTTCATGAGGGAGATTGGTCTGAAGTTCTCTTTCTTTGTTGGGTCTTTGTGTGGTTTAGGACTCAGGGTGATTGTGGCCTCATAGAATGAGTTTGGCAGTGTTCTTTCTGTTTCTATGTGGTGGAAGAGTTTGAAAAGTAATGTGTTAGTTCCTCTTTGAAGGTCCGGTAGAATTCCGTGCTAAAGCCATCTGGTCCTGGGCTTTTTTTGGTTGGGAGATTATTAATGAGTGTTTCTATTTCCTTGGGTGTTATTGGGCTGTTCAAGCTGTTAATCTGATTTTGATTTAGTTTTGGTAGGTGGAATGTATCGAGGAAATTGTCCATTTAGCTTAGGTTTTCAAATTTAGTGGAATATAGATTTTTAAAGTAATGCCCGAATATTTTCTGAACCTCCTCAATGTCTGTTGTTATTTCTCCCTTTTCATTTCTGATTTTGTTGATTTGTGTTCTTTCCCTGTGACTTTTAGTTAATTTGGCCAGGGGTCTTTCTATTTTGTTGATTTTCTCAAAGAACCAACTCTTGGTTTCATTGATTCTTTGTATAGTTCTTTTTGATTCTAAGTTGTTGATTTCAGCCATAAGTTTGATGATTTCCTGCCTTCTGCTCTTCTTGGGAGTGTTTGTTTCTTTTTTTTTCCAATTCACCCAGCTTAGCTGTTAATTCACTAATATGAGCTGTCACAATTTTCTTTTTGAAAGCACTTAGTGCTATGAACTTTCCTCGTAGCACAGCTTTCAATGTATCCCATAGGTTTGGGTATGTTGTGTCTTCC
Source organism: Lophiomys imhausi (assembly GCA_907164525.1). Taxonomy (NCBI): domain Eukaryota; kingdom Metazoa; phylum Chordata; class Mammalia; order Rodentia; family Muridae; genus Lophiomys; species Lophiomys imhausi. The sequence continues at coordinate 8,493 of CAJQZJ010022356.1, read as the reverse complement.
TTTTCGTTGGATTTTAAGAAGTCTTTGATTTCCTTCTTTATTTCTTCCCTGACCCAGTTGTCATCCAGTAAGGAGCTGTTCAATTTCCATATGTGTGTAGGCTTTCTGTTGATTCTTTTGCTGTTGAAGACCAGTTTTGTTCCGTGGTGGTCTGATAAGATACAAGGTGTTAGAAAGAACCATTTGTTAGATTGAAAAGGGAAGCTGTTGGGGGGGAAGAGGGTGGAAGGGTGGGACAGGAAGGGGGAACAGGGAAGGGTTTGTGACTGAGATGTAACTTGAAGAAAAAAAAATAAAGTAATTATATAAAATAAAAAAAAAATACAAGGTGTTATTTGTGTTATTTCAATTTTCTTGTATCTATTGAGACTATCTTTGTGACCAACTATGTGGTCGATTTTGGAGAAGGTTCTGTGTGGTGCTGAGAAAAAGGAGTATTCCTTTGTGTTTTGGTGAAACGTTCTGTAGATATCTGTTAGGTCCATTTGTTTCATGATCTCTGTTAGACTCAATATTTCTCTCTCTTCTGTCTTGATGATCTGTCCATTGTTGTGAGTGGGGTGTTGAAATCTCCCACTACTAATGTGTTGTGATCGACGTGCGCTTTAAATTTTAGAAGTGTTTCTTTTACGAAAGTAGGTGCCTTTGTATTTGGAGCATAGATGTTCAGTATTGAGTTTTCCTCCCGATGAATATTCCCTTTAATGAGTATATAGTGCCCTTCTTTGTCTTTCTTCATTAACTTCAGTTGGAAGTCTGTTTTGTTTGATATTAGGATGGCTACTCCAGCTTGCTTCCTGGGTCCATTTGCTTGGAAAACCTTTTCCCAGCCCTTTACTCTGAGGTAGTGTTTATCTAAGGTAGTGAGATGTGTCTCTTGTATACAGCAAAAGGAAGGGTCTTGCTTGTGGATCCACTCTGTAAACCTGTGTCTTTTTATTGGGGAGTTGAGTCCATTGATGTTGATGGATATTAGTGACCTGGGGTTGTTATTTCCCATTAGTTTGGTATAGGTGGTGGTCCTGTGCCTCTTTTGGTTTAGTTGCTGAGGGGTTTTCTATTCCCTTTGTTTTCGTGGGTGGAGTTTTCTTCTCTGGGTTGGGATTTTCTGTAGGGCTGGGTTTGTGGGTAGATATTGTTTAAATTTGATTTTGTCATAGAATATCTTGTTTTCTCCATCTATGTTGATAGAGAGTTTTGCTGGGTAAAGTAGTCTGGCTGGGCACCTATGATCTCTCAGGACTTGTAGTGTATCTGTCCAGGCCCTTCTAGCTTTTAAAGTTTCTGAGGAGAAGTCAGGTGTAATTCTGATGGGTCTGCCATATGTGACTTGACCTTTTTCTCTTACAGCTTTTAATATTGTTTCTTTGTTCTGTACATTTGGTGTTTCAATTATTATGTGGCGAGAGGAGTTTCTTTTCTGATCTAATCTGTTTGGTGTTCTGTAAGCCTCTTGGATTTTTATTGGCATCACTTTTTTCAGGTTTGGGAAGTTTTCCTCTATGATTTTGTTGAAGATATTTCCTGGACCTTGGAGTCGGGAGTCCTCTCTTTCCTCTATACCTATAATTCTTAGGTTCCGTCTTTTCATTGAGTCCTTGATTTCTTGGATGTTGTGGGTTAGAGATTTTTTAGCCTTCTCCTTTTCTTTGGATGTTGTACTGATTTCTTCCATCGAATCTTCCATGCCTGAGATCCTGTCTTCCATCTCTTGCATCCTATTGTTGATACTCACATCTGTAGTTCCTTTTCTCATCCCTTGATTCTCCACTTCCTCTTTTAACTCTGACTGTGTTTTCTTTATTGTTTCTATTTCTATTTTAATGTCTTGTATGGTTTTGTTCGTTTTGTACATTTCTTTCTCCAGCTTGCTTGTTTTTGTCTGAAAAATCTTTCATTGCTTTTTCCTTTTCCTGTTCTAGCTCTGTCACCTTTGCTTGGAGTTCTTTAATGGTGTTGTTCGTTGTTTTGATTTGTAAAATTGTGGCTTCTTTGAATTCCTTCATAGATTTAAGTTCTTCTTGAAGGGACTCTATCACTTTCCATAATGCAGAATTGTCAACGTTTTCATGTGTTTCTGTTGGTGTGAGGTCATCCGAACTGGATCAGCTAGGATAAATCTGCTTTGTTGGAGTCATATTTCTTTGATTTCTATTTTTTTCTTGGACCTTTGGCCATTGGATGCATTTAGCTGTCTGTTCTTGTCGTTTTCTGTGCTTGGATCCACAGGGGATGCTTTGGTTGCAGGGGACGAGTTACTTGGCTATCTGTCGTTGCTTACAGGGGGATTTCAGGGTCACTGTGGTTTTAATCGCCTGAAGCACTGTGAGCTGGTGCAGCCTATTCCCAGGTTGTGAGTAATGGACCGGGATTGTTTCACTGCTCCCAATTCAGACTTCTCTATGTTGCACTCTGAGTTATCAGCCTGTAATGGTTCTGATGGTATGGACCTGTTTGCCCAGGCACAGATTTGTGAGCTTTGATTGACGTCATGGAGGCTGACAGGGTCTGGCTCCACACCTAATATGTGTGGATTTTCCAGAATACAGCTATGGTCCCCTGACTTCTGGTTTCTCACTAGGCTTCTCACCACAGGCCTGACCTCTGTGCCTGGTTCCCTCCCTGTCTGGCCAGCCGCGGGTCTCCCTCCCTAGCTGCTCGGCCGTGGGTGCACTGAGCCCTGGATCCTCTGGCCGCCTGAGTGGGACTCTCTCCCCAGCAGCTCATCCGTGGGTGTGTGGATCCCTGGCCCCGCCCGCGCTGGGCTCCCTCCCCAGTTATCCTGTCGTGGGTGCGCAGGGATTCGGCCCCACCGGCGCCAGGCTCCCCCCAGCTGCGCTTCTGTGGGTGCGCGGGGATTCGGCCCCGCCCGCCCGCCTGAGCCTACTTCCCACCCTGATTACTTTGCCCACCGTCTTCCCGCTCTGTCGGCACCTCCGCATCTCGAGCGGCTGCAGACCACCCGCTGAGCACCCTGTTTCTTCCTTGCTAAGACTTCCACTATCCCGCAAATTTCTTAAGTGGCTATAAGTTCTTCCTGAGGTGTGGGGAGCCCAGTAGGCTAGTGGGCAATCGCCAAGTGGCCTCTGATTCTGCCTGCTGTGAGTTGGGGTTGATCTTACCAGGCGCCTCTCCAAATGGGAGTTCCCAAATCCCGGGTTTAGTGGCTTCGGTGTCTGTGAGAGATGGGGGGGATAGCCTTACCTTGGGACTTTTAACAGTCCCTTGGGAGCTGTGCATGTTCCCGGGAGGGTCTAGCCCCTCCGATTTTTGCACAGTGCCCAATAACTCTGTGTTTTTTATGGCTCTTTTTCCCCCACGTTCAAAATGCTTCAGTGTAAGTCGCCGCCATCTTGGGCCCCCTGAAATTCAATCTTAGTCTTTTCTTCAAAATCATTGAGGTTGTTGTTACACAGCTACAAATTTTACATATTCATAAGATAACTATCAGTACAACTTTCCACTTAGCCCCCTACAAAATTCATTCCAAATCAATCCTTATATCCCCAGTTCATAACAGCAGACACATGAAAATCTAAGTTGAACAAGGTGTGGTATTTTTATTCAAACAGGATATTTTTATTGGTACTTTGAGAATTTAACAATACAATGTATTTTGATTATATTGGTGCCCTCTGCTCCTTTGCTTTAACTCCTCCTAGGTTCACCTCCACCCCTTCCAACTTTGTGTCCTCTGTTTTTATTATTTTCATAACCCAGGTCCAATTTGTGTTGTCCATGTACTCCAGGGTGTAGCACTATCCACTGGAGATTAACAGGACAGTAGAAGCCATACCCTTAAAGAAAACTGACTCAGAATTCTTGAGGAGAATTTCTGGGACTCTAAAGGCCCACAGTTCCAGGCTCTGGTCCCCAGTGAACACTGGAAATATTACTGACCTGATGAGGGTTCCCAGGCTCTAGGTTCAACCACCCTCTGGCTACCTATCTCTATCTGCCCTCCTGAGGAGAGGGCCTGGGCCCAAGTGACACACAATTTGAGCCACCATTCCATAATTCTACCCGCTTTCCCAGTCTTAGCCTCCACACAGACTACCTACCTTCCAAAGAAGACCAACTGAACCAAAAAATCATCCAGGTTAGACACCACCCATCCCATTACCCTGCCTTTGGATCTAACTGGGACACAGTCAGAAAAGGTGAGTTCCAGACTATTATCTGAAATCCATCCTCTATCCCATGGCCCTACTCACCATCCTGAGGAGGGCAGCCAGTCCACCAGAACATCCAGACTCTGGCCCAGGGCTCTACCTGCCTTCTCAAGAGGTCCAGCAGGAACAGGAACAACAACCAGGCAACACCCAGGAACAACCAGATGGCTAGAAGTCAGCATTAGAACACAAGAAACAAAACCCAGGGCCACATGACACCACATAACCCAGCTAACTTACTAGAGCAAGCACTGGATATCCTATCATACAAAACCACAAGAAAATAACTTTAAATCTGTTGCTATGAAAAATTATGGAGGCCTTAAAAGAGAAAAATAAATCCCTCAATGAAACACAGGAAAATAATATCAAACAAGTGAAGGAAATGACTAAATCCCTTCAAGAAATATAGGAAAACCTTTCCCTAGATTCATTGCAGATGTGACTGCTGTGTCACATATACATCAGTAGGTGATAGAGAGGAGAGAGTCTGTGTCTACATTCAGTGTTCTGACCTATGAAAATCTGAATAATTAGTAGCCTAATATTCCCTGAAAGAAAGCAATCTTGAGACCATCAACAATTCAGTACTAGGGGTCTGGACAGAAGCTAACCTATGACAACCACCAGAACAGCACCAGGCAAGCCCAGATGGGCTCCCAGGACAGGAAGCAAGCCAGAGACTAAAAGAAACCTGCCTAGTACAACAGATCCCAGACAAATGGCAATTCAGGAGAGCTGGGTAAGTAGCAAGCCCGAGACAACCACCAGATTAGTACCATAGGCCTGGATAGGGAGCTAGCCTGGAGGAACATAAGTCTGGTGTCACACAGGCCTGGGGTTAGACCATAATGAAGATGACCACTGCTAGGCATCATAATGCCCAATGTACAAGTTGGGGATAGTACTCCTGAGACAATCCCAGACACTCAAAGACCATGGACACCACTAAGAGGAGCAAGTAAGTGGTGGAGAAATAAAATATAAAGAGAAACAGAATGTTGTAGGTATAATGAAAAGAGGCATAATTGGAGATTTGAGAGTAGTGAGGAACAATCTGATGAGAGTAGCCAGTGATACTACCTAGGACTGTGGTGGGTCTTGTCCTCTGCTGCCAACAGGGGCCATATCTGGATCCATGGCTCTGCAGTATCAGGAGTCCATTACCACCAAAATCCATGTGGACATCCCTATTCTGAGCTGTCATCTGGGGATGTTGATGTCCAAATACTGTGCAGAACTGCCCACCTCGCACCTGGACATCATAGGACAACTGGTCCTAGAGGAATGACAGCAGGAGAGCAGATGCTGCCTGTAGCCTGCGTCAGTACTCAGGAGAGCAGAGCCTGCACATTTCTGGAATTCCGAGTGAACTGATCCCAAGGATGTGACCTTGAGAGAGCTGACCCTACCACTCATCTCCCTGTGCTGGCATAGAGAATGGAGAGATACCCTCCTATCCTCACCCCTCACCTGTAGCAGGTGGGAAACATGAGAGACAGAGAGCTATCCCTGACTTTCACCATCTGCAACACTTAGGAGAGCAGGCCTTGTACCTCACCTGGGCACACAGTACAGCTGGCACTGGATATGGGGGTGTGGGTAAACCGGTCCTGAGAGTGAATGTGGGAAAGCCAGCCATGCCTTTCTACTACTTTGCAGTGGTATTGGTGAGGGAGCAATCCACTCCTCGCCCTTTTAACTCCACCACCAGTGACAAACAGGAGATTTGTTCCCCATTGGGTCACAAGAGGAGGAAAGCTGTCCCAGATTCTCACGTGTTGCAGCACTCAGAACAACAGGCTTTGCACCTTGTCTGGGCAGTATAGTAGAGTTATCCTTAGATGTGGGGTTTGCAAACCCAGAACAAGGGCTTTGAATTGGCCCATCCCAACATCCACACAATGGATGAACTGCTGGAGTGCATGAAGAGGCGAGTTCTACAGAATACAAAACCACAGGTTCTCCATGACATAGGCCAAAAACAGGATATCTGAGAGGAGTACCAGTGAGGTTCCAGAACTGCCAAAGTAGCAGAAGCCAGAGGCCTCATACCAGACCAAGGAGACTTTTCAATGAACATTTACAAGGAAAAATATGAACAAAAATGAATATTGGGTAACACACTACAGTTTCCACAATGAGATTTTTTTCTCTGTTGAGAGAGGTTGCAAGAGTGGAAGGTGAGTCTGAGGGGGAAGTGGAAAATGAGAAGGAACAGAGTACAAAATGTGAGATTCACTAAAAAGAAACCAATAAAAAATAAAAGAATAAAGGAAAATATAATCAAATGGGAGAAGGATATGAATAAAACTGTTCAAGACTTGAAAATGGAAATAGAATAAGGAAAACACAAATTGAGGAAATCTTTAAGATGGAAAATATAGGAAAGAGGATGGAAACTATATACACAGGCATCACCAACGGAATACAAGAGATGGAAGAGAGAATATATGGCATAGAAGATATGTTAGACAAAATTGATACATCAGTCAAAGAAGATGCTAAACCTAAAAGGCATCTAAGAGAAAATATCCAGAAAATGTGGGACACTATGAAAACACCAAACCTAAGAATAATAAGAATAAAAGAAGAAGAAGATTCGCAGCTCAAAGGCCCAGAAAAATATCTTTAACAAAATCATAAAAGAAAATTTCTCTAACCTAAAGAGAGAAGTTCTACAAAAGTACAAGAAACTTACAGAACACCTAATAGACCGGACCAAAAAAAGAAAATCCACAGTCATATAATAGTCAAAACACTAAATGTGCAGAACAAAGAAAGAATATTAAAAGCTGCAAGGGATAAGGGCCAAATTCTATATAAAGGCAGGTCTATTAGAATTACACTAGATGTCTCAATAGAAAATTTAAAAGCTAGAAAGGCGTGTGCAGATGCTATGCAGCCTCTAAGAGGTCACAGATGCCAGTCTAGACTCCTAGCAAAACTTTAAATCACTATAGATCAAGAAAACAAGATATTCTATGACAAAACTAAATTTAAACAATATCTTGACACAAATCCAGGCCTATAGAAGATATTAGAAGAAAATCTCCAACCCAAGGAGGTTAACTACATCCAAGAAAACACAGGAAATAAGTAATTCCTCTACAGCAAAACCAAAAGAAGAGAAACACACACACAACCCCCACCAACATTAAAACAACAGTAATTAACAATCATTGATCATTAAAATCTCTCAACATCAGTAGATTCAATTCTCCAGTAAAAAGACATGGGCAAAGAGAATAGATCCAAAACCAGGATCCATCATTCTCCTGCATATAAGAAACACACATCAGCTACAAAGATAGATATTATCTCAGAGTAAAGGGCTGGAAAAAAGATTTTCCAAGCAAACAGACCCAAGAAGTAAGCTGGAGTAGCCATTCTAATATCTAATAAAGTAGACCTTCAACCTAAATTAATCAAAAGGGAAGGACACTTCATACTCATTAAAGGAAAAATCCACCAACATGACATCTCAATTCTGAACATCTATGCCCCAAATACAAAGGCACCAACATTTGGGGGGATCCAATATGGCGGCGGCTGGCGCGGACGTATTTTGATTTTGGGGTCAACAATCACAAGGCGTCAAGAGTTCCAGGATGCTCTAAAAAGGGCACGACCCCTTCTAAATCTCACCCAGCTACACAGGGACCACGGAAGATGCCTGGGCAGGACGCCCCCTCCGAATCTCAGACACGCTAGGAAGCCTCTGTACCCGGGAGTCGGGATAACCCATCCCCCCAAAAGGAGAAATCCCAGTAAATTCCAACCTAATACCCAGCCGGCACATTCAGAAACCATGAAGAGATAATCCCCACCCTGCTGGGCACTCCCAGGTCTCACACAGACTATCCGATCCAATTATCTAGGGAAAGGTTGCAACCCTTGGAATTGAGTGGGAGATCCCCTACAAAGTGCCTTCAGACCACAGATCGCAGTCTGTGACGTCACTGGCCAGTTTCCAAGACACGGGAGCAGCAAGGCTACTGCAGCTGAACTGCAGACTTACCCGCTACAGGAAACAACCCCGGGAAAACTGCTAGATATTTGAAACGGTCGTATATCAGTCTTATGTACTAGTACAGGCCCTTCTGGTGGGGAATCAGAGCTTACTTGTAAACAGCCCCACCACCTGAATTAATTAGGTCCCCACCTGGGAGGTGGGACTGAATGACTCACCTTATAGGGGTGGAGTAAGGCAACTCGAATCCTACACCACAGTGCCCCCTTTGGACCCGGGTCCAGAAGACAGCAAATTCCACATGGCCAGAGGCCAGAGACAAAAAAAAAAAAAAAAAAAAAAAAAAAA
>CAJQZJ010022355.1:0-10212 GCA_907164525.1 Lophiomys imhausi | reverse complement strand
TGAAGATTGATGCTGGAATGTATGGAGAGAAAATGGGAACTGTCCAGGCAGTTATTGGTATGTTCTTTCTTAGTTTTGGAAGCTGCAGGCTCTGCACTTCCTATATAAGCAAATATATTTATCCCTCTCAGGTCTCTGAGGTGGTTGAAGAATAGACAGATAGAATCTTATAGTTAAATTTTGAACTGTTTAGGAATCAAGAGGGTGTTATAGATCTAAGAAGATACTCTTAAAAGTGTGTTGCAAGATAGTATGAATGTTGAGTCACATATAGACCTTTAAACTCATGGAGTTGGGTAGATAGTAGAATGTTAAAGTCAGGGGCCAAATAGGTATAAACTGAACATTGGGAAGGTATACTGGGCCAATTTACTCTCATAAATGTGGCATATTTATATCTATTGTTTTGTATAATACTTTTTTTTTTTTTTTTGGTTTTTCGAGACAGGGTTTCTCTGTGTAGCCCTGGCTGTCCTGGACTCGCTTTGTAGACCAGGCTGGCCTCGAACTCACAATGATCCGCCTGCCTCTGCCTCCCAAGTGCTGGGATTAAAGGCGTGCGCCACCACGCCCGGCTCATGTTTTGTATAATACTTACTGTTATAAGAGAAGGAACCAGCTGTTGGACTGAAAGGGGAAACTTCTGGAGGGAAGAGGGTGGAAGGGTGGGATAGGAAGGGGGAATAGGGAGGGGTTTGTTACTGAGATGTAACTTGAAGAAAAAAAATAAAGTATTTAATTAAAAAAAAAAGGAAAAAAAAAAGAAAATGAAACGTTCCATATGAAATTGAGAATAGCTCTTTCCAAGTCTATAAAAAATTGTGTTGGTATTTTGATAGGAATTGCATTGAATCTATATATTGCTTTTGGTAGGATGGCCATTTTTATTATGTTGATCTTACCTATCCATGAGCATGGGAGATGTTTCCATCTTCCAAAGGCCTCATCCATTTCTTTCTTCAAGGGCTTGAAGTTCTTGTTGTACAGGTCCTTTACTTGCTTGGTTAGAGTTACCCCCAGGTATTTTATGTTGTTTGTGGCTACTGTGAAGGGGGTTGTTTCCCTTATTTCTTTCTCAGTATGCTTGTTTGTTGTATAAAGAAGGGCTTCTGATTTTTTTGAGTTCATTTTGTATCCAGCCACCTTGCTGAAGGTGTTTATCAGCTGTAAGAGTTCTCTGGTGGAATTTTTGAGGTCACTTATGTATACTATCATATCATCTGAAAACAGGGATAATTTGACTTCTTCGTTTCCAATGTTTATCCCCTTGATCTCCTTTAGTTGTCCTATTTCTCTAGCAAGAACTTCAAGTACTATATTGAAGAGATATGGTGAAAGCGGACATCTTTGTCTTGTCCCTGAGTTTAGAGGAAATGTTTCAAGTTTCTCTCCATTTAATTTGATGTTGACCACTGGCCTGCTGTATATTGCCTTTATTATTTCTAGGTACGGTCCTTGTAAGCCCGTTCTCACCAGAACTTTTAGCATGAAGGGGTGTTTGATTTTGTCAAATGCTTTTTCTGCATCTAGCGAGATTATCATGTGGTTTTTTTTCTTTCATCTTGTTTATATGGTGAATGACGTTGATAGACTTTCATGTGTTGAACCATCCCTGCATTCCTGGGATGAAGCCTACTTGATCATGGTGTATGATACTTTTGATGTGTTCTTGAATTCGGTTTGCAAGCCCAGAATAGCTAAATCAATCCTGTAAAATAAAAAAAAAACATCTGTAGGTATTACCATCCTAGATTTCAAGCTGTACTATAGAGAAATAGTTGTAAAAACAGCAGGGTATTGGTATAGAAACAGACCAGTAGATCAATGGAATCGAATTGAAGATCCAGAAATAGACCCACACACTTATGGCCACTTAATTTTTGACAAAGAATCCAAAACAGCACAATGGAAGAAGGACAGCATCGTCAACAAATGGTGCTGGTCCAACTGGATGTCCATTTGTAAAAGAATGAAGTTAGACCCATACTTATCACCTTGTACAAAACTTAAGTCCAAGTGGATCAAAGACCTTAACATAAGGCCGGTCACACTAAATCTACTAGAAGATAAAGTGGGAGAAACCCTCAAACTCATTGACACAGGCGACAACTTCCTGAACAGAACACCAACAGCTCAGGACCTGAGATCAACAATTGATAAATGGGACCTCATGAAACTGAAAAGCTTCTGTAAGGCAAAAGACACTGTCATTCGAACAAAACGGCAGCCTACAGACTGGGAGACAATCTTCACCAACCCCACATCTGACAGAGGGCTAATATCCAAAAACTACAAAGAACTCAAGAAATTAAATGCCAAGAAACCAAATAATCCAATAGAAAAATGGGGGACAGAGCTAAATAGAGAATTCACAAAGGAGGAATCCCTAATGGCTGAGAGACACTTGAAGAAATGCTCAACATCCTTAATCATCAGAGAAATGCAACTCAAGACGACTCTGAGATTCCATCTCACACCTGTCAGAATGGCTAAGATCAAAACCTCAAATGACAGCACATGCTGGCGAGGGTGTGGAGAAAGGAGTACCCTACTCCATTGCTGGTGGGAGTGCAGGCTTGTGCAACCACTATGGAGGTCAGTCTGGCGATATTTTAGAAAACTTGGAATAGCTCTGCCTCGGGACCCAGCCATCCCACTTCTGGGTATACACCCAAATGCCTCTTCACGGAATCACAAGGAAGTTTCCTCATCTATGTTTATAGCAGTCTTATTTGTAATAGCTAGAAACTGGAAACAACCCAGATGTCCCTCAACCGAAGAATGGGTTAAAAAACTGTGGTACATCTACACAATGGAATATTATTCAGCTATCAGGAACAATGAAATTATGCAATTTGCAGTCAAATGGATGGAACTAGAAAAGCTCATCCTGAGTGAGCTAACCCAGACTCAGAAGGACGCATATGGCATCTATTCACTTATAGTAGAAGGTATCGATATTACAACTAACACACCAAAGGGAACTTGGACATAGACTTTTTATTTTTTATTTATTTATTTATTTATTTAATATATTTTTTTCTATTTTTTAGTCTTTTTTATCTATTTGTCTGCTTATTTGTTTGTTTGTTTTTTAGTTCTCTCTTCCGGGCAATGAGACACTTTTCACTGATGTTACTGCCTCGTAGACCCCCAATGAATGAGGAGGCTCTTGGCCCTCATACGACCTATCAACTGAGATGAGGGACTGTTATATAAGGACACCCCACCCCAGAGAAATGGGATGGAAGGGTTAGGAGGTAAAGATAAAAAATGAAATGTGATGTTTCGGCCTTTTACTACTAATTGTCATAAACTGTTTAGGATAATTAAGAAATGCAAACTAATAGTTATGCAAGCCAGTCATTCTGTTAGGTACTATGACAGCCTATTATAGTTATTTTCTAAGCTAATCAGAAATAAAGCTGCTAAGAGACAAGCAACATCTGCTTACCCTAATATAAGAGATAAATAGGGCCTCTTCAAAAACCTCAAGAGATCTGCAGAATATGGCATTCAAAAATGTTTTCGCAACTTTAGATTTTTTTTTATATCAAGACATATCAACTCCTGACAGCACCCCCTATTCTACCCCAAGTAGAAGATGAGCATCGAAGAATCTCCAGTGGGAGATGATTGAATTAGTCGCAAGCCTATCTCTTGGTAGGAAAAGCTCCTTGCTCCAACTGTAGACAGAATGCTGTCCAAAAAGGACAAAACCTGGAAGCAGGTAAGTCGACAACCTAGTTCTGCCAAGACAGGGTAGGCAAGTCCTTCATATCCCCTGCTCTACAATCAATGTCTGTCAGAGAAATGGGGCCAAACGACTGAAGATCGATGCTGTAATGTATGGAGAGAAAATGGGAACTGTCCAGGCAGCCACTGGTATGTCATTTCTTAGTTTGGGAAGCTGCAGGCCCTGTACTTCCTATAAAATCAGATATATTTATCCCTCTCAGGTCTCTGAGGTGGTTGAAGAACAGAGAGCTAGAGTCTCATAATTAAATTTTGAGTTGTTTAGGGTCAAGAGAGTGTTATCGATCTAAGAAGATACTTTTAAAATTGTGTTGCAAGTTAGTATGAATGTTGAGTTAGATATAGAACTTTAAACTCATGGAGATGTTTAGATAGTAGCATGTTAAAATCAGGTACCCAATACATATCGACTGGACATTGGGAATGTACACTAAGCCATTTAACCCTCATAACTGTGGCCTAATTACCTCTGTTGTTTTGTATTGTATTTATTATTATAAGAGAAAGAGCCATTTTTTGGACTGAAAGGGGAAACTGTAGGGGGAAATAAGATATACCTTAAACTTAAAAAAAAGTGAAGATGATGGGGGCTTGAGGGTGGGAGGGTGGGACTTGAGGGGGGAATAGGGAGGGGACTGCAATTGAGATGTAACTTGAAGAAATAAAAAAATAAAGAAAAAAAAAAAGAAAATGAAACATGTATGGTGTTGAGAACAGGGGAGACAAAGAAACCTCATGAAGCAGAGAGACCCCAGTTCTCTGATGTATGTTGGAGAGAGAATATTTGAGGGGGTCAAGGTGAGCAAAAATCAAAGTTGTTTTCATCCATCTCTAGTGTTATGGGTCCAACACCATTACGTAAGTGTACTCATATTGACACCACAACATAGCTTCATTGCTAAGAAAAGAGCAAATAAGAGAGACTGTAACATCTACATATATTTTCAAAGTTGACAGAACTGTCTTAGGTATGACACTAATAATTTGCAGCTAACCTCTTAACTTCTTTTTCTTTCTGTCAACTAAACATTGCACATAATTTCATCTGGAAAGGAATAGATTGAGTTTGGTACTGACAGCAGTTCTTCCAAATTGCCAGTCTTTGTTTGTCTTCAGATATTTTAGGTATAAAATCAGCAACATAGTAGTCGTTTATGACCCCGTGAGAACTGAAATTATTTAAAGGACCACAGACTTTGGAAAAAGACATTCTCATTAGAGCCTCACAACCTTCAAGTCTGTTGGCTATGGTTAAAATGATTATAATAGGATAATTTCTCTCTCTCTGTCTCTCTCTCAACTGTTCTTTTTTAAACTTCATTTAGTTAGGGAAGAAGGAGAACAAAGAAAGGAAATATAAAAAGATTCGTCAGTTTGAAGAAAGAACCATAAGAAAGTTGATGATGGAAAGTGGTAATTAGAGACAGGAATTTGTAGAAGTCACAAGAGGAATTTGTGAATGTTGAATAAGTTTGAAATAATTACAAAGAGCATCTATAAAGTCATCCCATAAGTATCTTCTGCACTGGAAGTATTAGTGCCTAATTAACTAGAACAGTTGTCCCTGTGTTAACTTAATTCATCCCTTTGATAATTTTATAATGTATAATATTATCTTAAGAATCTCTCAGATATTAAAAAATGATGTTACTTACAGTAGTTATTTACACTGTATTTATTATAGTAGCTATTACACTGGAAGTTATAACTTCCCATGTAAATCATAGTTTGCTTTCTGAAGTCAACTGTAGTCTGAAAATATTTAATGAACATTTTCAGAATAAGCTATAGATTATACTTAAATTACATGCCATTTCGAGTTGCATACTTAAATACTGTGCTGTCTTGGTCAATCCCAGTTAGGATTTTCACTATACTTTTGTTCAGTGTTTCCACACTGTGCATTCCAACTCCTATTAGTCAGTGAACAGCCATAGCTATCAGAGTGACTCCATGATAGCCTAATACTTGTGTTGAAGTAATTCTAATATTATATCATGGCCATGAAGATTAAGATTAATGCTGCTGGCAATTTAGGTATGCTGATGAGAAGCTATAAAACATAATGTGAAAGTTTTCAATGTAATAGAAAGTAAAAATGATCATATGCTGAGGTACCTAACCTTTCCAGTAGGAACAACTCTCCTGTCATGAAACCATAAAGAAGTGGAATTAACATAAATTAGTTTATTCTTATGTTTGAAACCACAAAAGGTACTGCCACAACATAGGGAAAATGTTTAGTTGAGATGAGAAAACTATTAAAGCTGTAGATGAAAGACTTGAGCAGAAAGCACACTCTGATAGATGGGTACACAGGTTGCAGGTAAGCAATGGCCTTGTAAAAACAACTTTACTCTCTTGACACAGGTTTTCTTTCTTTCTTTCTTTCTTTGTTTATTTTTTATTTCTTGAAGTTACATCTCAATCGCAATCCCCTCCCTACTCCACCCTCTGGTCCCACCCTCCCACCCTCTTCCCCTTCAACATCCCCATCCACTTCCTTTTTTTTTTTTAAGTTTAAGGTATATCTTTTCCCCCCCAACAGCTCCCCCTTTAAGTCAAACAAATGGCTCTTTCTCTTATAACAATGAATACAATACAAAACAAGAGAAATAATTAGGTCACAATTATGAGAATTATAAAGCTTAGCATACATTCCCAGTGTCCAGCCCATACGTATTTGGCAACTGACTTTAACATTCTACTATCCAACCAGGAGTTTAAAGTTCTATATCTAACTCAACTTCCATCCTAACTTGCATCAAAATTTTGAAAATATCTTCTTAGATCCAGAACACACTCTTAATTCCTAAACAACTCAGAAATTAACTATGAGACTCTAGCTATATAGTCTTCAACCACCTCAGAGGCCTGGGAGGGATAAATATATCTGGTTATACAGGAAGTGTAGGGCTAGCAGCTTCCAAAACTAAGAAATGACATACCAGTGGCTGCCTGGACAGTTCCCAATTTCTCTCCATACATTACAGCATCAATCTTCAGCAGTTTGTCCCTGTTTCTCTGATAGACATTGATTGTAAAGCAGGAATTATGAAGGACTTGCCCACCCTGTCTAGGCAGAGCTAGGCTGTTGACTTACCTGCTTCCAAGTTTTGTCCTTTTGGACAAAATTCTGTCTACAGTTGAAGCAAAGGATTTTTCTTGCCAAGAGATAGGCTTGCCACTAATTCAACCATCTCCAATTGGAGATTCTTCAATGCTCATCTTCTACTTGGTGTGAACCTGCAGCTGTCTCGTTTGTCTAGACAGCCCAGCACTGGGGTTACAGGTATGCTGTCATGTTCCGATTTGAAAAAACTTCCAGAAATTTGAATTCAAATCCTTCTGCCTGGATATCAGAGCTCTCATCTACCATGCTATAACCTCAGCTCCCCAGTGTTTAGAAATCTAACAAGAATTCAGTAAATAGAAACCCCATAATGTCCCATGTAAACTTGGTCTAAAATAAATTTACTTTCAGGTTTTGATTTCTCTGTCTTAACATCTGTATGATCCTTAACAAATAAGATCTATGGAATTCATGCATCATGACATATGATAGAGTCAAAACTGCGTCAGAGAAAGTAATAAATGGGAGAAGAGTGTGGAGAATCTGGCCCTCTGTACAGTAAGTGGAGTTTTAGGTATCAGAATACAACTTTACAGTTCAAAACTAAGTGTTTGTTTGTGAAAACATTCCTGTGATAGTTGTTGGAATGAATGTTTTGAAAGTGCGTGTCATTTATGAAGAGATAATTTCAGAGAGAGATAGAAATGGGAAGTGGGGAAAGAAATTACAAGCCACTTCTCCATGGCTTTTAATGAACATATGTGCATTCAGATTTATTATTTTCAGAAAGACAAGAGTACACAATAACAGAGCAATATCTTAAGAGAAAAGCTTGCTATTTGCCTAAGGAATTCCCTTTGGACAATTTTAACAAGCACAGTCAGTGTGCAGTGTAGAAACACTCTGGGCTTCCTACATTCATTCTCTCCAACAACCATTTTTGTAGTGATCCCGGTGTGTGACATGAATCCTACTGCAAGTGGTGGTATGTCTTTCTTTTTTCTTTCTTTGTTTATTTGTTCTTTTCTTCCTTCCTTCTCCAATTACATAGCTTTTTATTTGGTTGTCTTAAACAACATATTCAAATTCTACATATTGTTAGATCAATCAGGGTCTTTCAGACAGGAAAATTCATGCTAGATTCCAGCTAAATTATCTCAATGAAGGAACCAGTCCCAGAGTGACAGACAGTGTTGTGCTATCTGTTTAACTTCAAAAAGACAGTTCCATTTGTTAACTGGGTCACATACATTTTTTTGTATTTGTCCATTATAAATATTTTTTCCAAGAAACATTTTTCAAAGAAATAATTTAGAAGAGTAAAATACACAATGGAAAGTAACTTTATTTTGAAAACTTCTACCATCAATATTTTACCAAGATGAGGGAGTTCCCATGAAAGAGAGATCTTTTCCAGCTTTCCTTAGAATAAATGTGTGGTCTGGTAGAGGCTTAACTGTACAGGAACTGAAACTCTGGTAAAGAAAACATCATAATTCCTAAATCCAGGAATTTTATTCCCATCATTCCTCATGACCCAGCAATGCTTTCTAACAACACTAAAAATGAACACAAAAAGAAGTGGCAGAGTTGGGCATGGTGGCGCAGGCCTTTAATCCCAGTACTCGGGAGGCAGAGGCAGGCAGATCTCTGTGAGTTCAAGGCCAGCCTGGCCTAGAAAGTGAGTCCAGGGTAGTCAAGGATACACAGAGAAACCCTGTCTCGAAAAACCTAAAAAAAAGAGAGAGAGAAAGAAATGGCAGAATGGTGGAAGTCTCTAGAAGGTGATGGGATAGAGAGACATCACCTGTTGTTTTGTCAAAATGATTACCACTAAGCAAATTAAATGGCTAAATAATTTCTATTTATCCCTTTAGTTAATACCACTGTTCAAAGTCATTATATTTGGGGATAATTTGTATATATAGTAGTAGTAATTTTAGCTTTATTTGAGTATACTGCATGCATAATAAAACTCATCAGTGGTATGGGCATATGTTCTTTAAAGGCGTATATAGTATAAGCATTCATGATTAAATTTTGACACTTCCACCACCCTGCAGACTTCTTTCAGTCCCATCTCCTAAACCCTACCACCCATTACTCATGAATTTTATGAATAAGAAAGTTTATATAGATTATCATCACCTGAAGATGTAGAATATGAAAGTTCTTTTATTCAGTGACTTTACTGTCATCATTAGAGTCTAGAATGTTAATGTGCTCTTCATAGTTTTCTGATTACGATGTTAAACATTTTCTTCTGTTGGTTTTCTTCTTTCCCATGAATTGAGGACTGAAAATGAAAGACCTAAACTCTAAACTGTAGTGAAGGAGGGTAACATCCACAAAGGTGCATGCATACACCTTTGTTTGGATACAAGCCTAAAGTCCTTTGAGCAATGAGATGAATAAGTGGAAAATATGGTATGTTTCACAAGAGTAGCATCTCCTAGGGCTTTCCATCATCATTCTTCCATTCCTCATTATTTTGGTCTTTCAGAAAAGTAATGTTGGACATAATTTCTGTGTAATAATAGGTACTGAGATTACCACTGGGTTTATGAAATACTAAAACATTTCAAGATACATAAGCATAAGGTAGCTGAGATCCTACAATGAGCCTTGAGCTTGTAAAGGAAACCAACAGGATTCATCACATTCACATCAAAGAATTTTTTATTAACGTGTTTTTTTCCTTTGACCTTTGGATGAATTTTAAGATAAAAACACAAGTCACAAAATAATATTTAAAATGCTCTTAAAAACTTAAAAAAAAACTAAAACTGTTTCCAATGGACATTGATGTTAAATGCAAATAACGAAAGACTTGAGTCACTCAGTGTTAGCAATTCAGGGAGGTATCCACATTTCAGGTCAGGAGGACAAGATGAAAAATAAACCTTGTGAAGGAGCTCAGTGAGAAATAATCATGCAGAAAAGGCAACTGACATGCACTGTAATTCAGGGGGAATACAGCTACTGGCTTGAGGTTCTTATTTGCTTATTTATTTTTATTTTTTCAGTACTGGAAATTGAACTCAACACTTCATGCATATCAGGCATACTAGGCAAGCACTGAGCCCCAGTCCTTCTCTTCAATAGTACATATTCCAATCACTTTTCTAAAACAGTCCATATAAAAACAAGCCATTTTTTGAACCCAGTTTGAAATATTAATCCTAAATTAACTCTATTAAAGAATTTATTAAAGAAACAACAGTCCACTTGAGTCTTCAAGGAGTTTGAATTCATTGTGCAGGCTGACAAGATACACAGGCTGATGAGTAAAGGTGTTGTGACTAAATTTAATGACCTGATTTGCTTCATTTTATGTATATATATATATATATATATATATATATATATATATATATATATAT
>CAJQZJ010022351.1:0-12042 GCA_907164525.1 Lophiomys imhausi | reverse complement strand
TCCCCCTCAACCCCCCATCCTCTTCCCTTCTTTTTTTTTTTTTTTTTTTTTTTAGTTTAAGGTATTTCTTTTTCCCCCCAACAGCTCTCCCTTTCAGTCCAAAAAAATGGTTCTTTTTCTTATAACTATAAATACAAAACAAAACAACAGAAATAAATAGGCCACGATTATAAGAGTTATATGGCTTAGCATACATTCCCAATGTCCAGTCCATATGTATTTGGCACCTGACTTTAACATTCTACTATCTAACCATCTCCATGAGTTTAAAGTTCTATATCTAACTCAGCATTCATACTAACTTGCAACACAATTTTAAAAATATCTTCTTAGATCCAGAACACCCTCTTGATTCCTAAGCAACTCAAAGTTTAACTATGAGACTCTAGCTATCTATTCTTCAACCACCTCAGAGACCTGAGAGGGATAAATATATCTGATTATATAGGAAGTGCAGGGCCTGCAGCTTCCAAAACTAAGAAATGACATACCAGTGGCTGCCTGGATAGTTCCCATTTTCTCTCCATACATTACAGCATCAATCTTCAGCCGTTTGGCCCCGTTTCTCTGACAGACATTGATTGTAGAGCAGGAATTATGAAGGACTTACCTACCATGTCTTGGCAGAGCTAGGCTGTTGACTTATCTGCTTCCAAGTTTTGTCCTTTTTGGACAGAAGTCTGTCTACAGTTGAAGCAAGGGGTTTTTCTTGCCAAGAGAAAGGCTTACCACCAATTCAATCATCTCCCACTGGAGATTCTTCGATGCTCATCTTCTACTTGGAGTAGAATAGGGGGTGCCGTCAGGAGCTGACATGTCTCGATGTCAAAAAATCTTAAGTTAAGAAAACATCTTTGAATGCCATATTCTGTAGATCTCTTGAGGTTTTTGAAGATGCCCTATCTATCTCTTATATTTAGATAAGCAAATATTGCTTCTCTCTTAGCAACTTGATTTCTGAGTAGCTTAGAAAATAACTGATAGACTGTCATAGTAACTAACAAACTTCATTGGTTTCTTATCTGGAGATATTTGTTCACATCTTCCCCAGGAACAGTGTCTCAAGATTGTTCCGCAGCACATAATTTGTGTGGCACTGGGGCTGGACCTCAGAGTTTTGACATGCCTAACAAATACTCTACAAACTGAATTACAGCCCCAAACCTGCTGATTCATTTTTTGTTTCTTTTTGAATCAGGGTCTCCTACACCTCAGTTTCAACTTGAACTTGCTTGTATATCCCAGAATGAAATCTTGAACTCATGCCTCCATCTCTGAGTGCTCTGATTACAGGCATGTGCCCCACAGCCAAAGAGTCTGTGAATTCTGAGCTGGTTGTCAGGCATGATTGGCAAAAGAGAAAGTGATGGACTGATTGAATCCCATTAAAATCGATATGTGCACATCCTAACCCCACAAAAGCGATGTCATCAAGTGAGGACTGCAGATATGCAAGTAGGTCCCAAGAGCAGAATCCTTACAATTAGAATTAGTGTCCTCATAAAAAGAACTGCATACTTTTGTCAAGATGGAACCCACAGTGAAACAGATGGCTCCTGCCTCTCCCAAAATGGAAGCTGAAACAATTTTTCTGAAAGTAAGTGCCTGCAAGGGGCTGGAGAGATGGCTCATTCATTAAAGTGTTTGCCATGAGGAGACCCACGTTTAACTCCAGGCACACTAGTCCAGATTATAATCACCCAGAGAGGGATGGTGGAGAGGAGGATTCCTGGGGTATAATGGGGTTTGCTAGCCATCCAGTCTACCTGAATTGTTCTGTGAGAGACACTGCTCAAAATAAATAATGTGGAGGTCCATGGGATGGCTCAGTAGGGATGGCTCAGTGGGTAAAAGCACTTACTGCCCATCCTGACATCCTGAGTCCTAATCCTGGAACACAAGTGGTGGAAAGAAATAAATGACTTTTCCTCTGTCTTCCACAGCATGCCACTGAACACAAATACAGGAATAAATGTAATTTAAAAATATTTTCATTCTTAAACAATAAACTGACTTCTCTTGAGAAAACCTGGTGATGAGAAAGCAGTGAAATAACCTGTGTAATATGTAATACACTAAGAGGGGAATCACCAGTCAGCAAAATTATATCTTCTACCATGGAAGGAAATAACTTAGATGAGCTTTGGTTTTTTATATATGTCTTAATGAGCCAATTAATTTGTAGGTCACAAGGACTTGCCACATCAAAAGTGTGGAAGTCAGAGGACAATTTGTGGGAGGGGATTCTCTCCTTACAAGTTGTAGATCCTGGGATTGAATTCATATTCATCTTGGCAGCAATGACCTTTGAACTAATTTGAAGGCGACTTTTTGAACATTTTATCCGAATTGAGTAAAACAAATGGCAGCAGACTTACAACATTTCCCTTGATATGAACTTCCTAAAATATGGAAAGTGTCTTTACCTGCTGAGTCATCTAGCCAGACCCTGGAGGAACTTTGTAAACGTAAACAAGAGGTTCACTGAAAGAAGCCATGCACAAAAGATCACATCCTGTGTGAAACTGAGACAGACAGATAGGCCAGGATATACCAATGGGGCCCATGTTATTTTCTGCTGCCTCCAGTTGGAATGCAGGCACCAGGAAGAATCTGCTCTAGGGGCTGCTTCAACAGTCTAATCCACAGTTTTTCCTGGATGACTTAATAAACTTCAGAGAGCCAATCAAATCTTCAAGGAGAGTCATTTCATCTAGCTGCCTTTCCTATTGCTGTGATGAAATACCCTGACAAAGGCAACGTAAGGGAAAGGAGGCAACTTTGGCTCACAGTTCGAGGATACAGGCATCATTGAGAAGGCATGGTAGCAGGGGTCATAATGCCAGCACACAGGTTGCTTTCTCTTTTTTATTGAGATTAGGATCTCTGCTGCCCAGTTAAGAAAGGTCTTCCCACCTTCATTAAACTAATCTAGATAACTCTTTACAGGTGTGCCCAGGGGATGTCTCCTAGGTGATTCTAGATCCTGTCAAGTTGACACTATTAACTATCACACACACCCTCAAACCCAAGGTTATATATTGAACATGACAGTCCACCTTTTTTGTTCTATTTGAGCAAGCTGAGGGAGTTCATTTTCTCTGTACACCTTGCAGTTCCTATGAACTAAACTCAGGCTATAAAGTTTGGCAGCAAGCTCCTTTATCTGCTGAGCCATCTAACAGACCCATGATTGCACTTTTTATCTGGATTGGGTAAAACAAACTTCAGTGTATTCAAAACATTCTCCTTGATTTAAATTGTCTAGAACAGGGAAGAAGAGATAGATGATCAATAGATAGATAGACAGATAGATCCATTTCCTGTGACCTGGGAGAAAGCAGGAATGAAAGGTGACAGCTTGCTGGTTTTGAGATTTCCTTTGGGGGTAATGACAAATATCTGCAAATAGATAGTTGTTATTTGTGGGACAATATGGATGTGCCAGCATCCCTGGATTTTATACTACCAGTGATTAAAATACCAAATGTTGGGGGGATTCCAGCAAGCTGGCTCAGAGAAAAGGTGCTTGTCACCAAGCCTGACAACTTGAGTTTGATCTCCAGACCCACGTGGTGAAAGGATAGAAGTCCCAAAAATTGTCCTCTGACCTCTGCATGCTTACAGTGTGACACACACACACACACACACACACACACACACAGATAGATAGATAGACAGAGAGATGATAGGTAGATGATTGATAGATAGGTAGACAGATAGACAGATAAATATTTTAATTAAGAGGAGTACACCTGTAGTTGAAAATAAATCCCAATTTTGGACTAATTTCCAGGAGGGCATGGACATAGCAGAGGTGACTGGGAGATATTAGTAGAAATGTGCTAGGATGGACTTTGGATAAGATTTGAGATTGCATTTGGTGCTTTGGGGAAGGGTTCTAGATACCACTTGAAAGAGGGGTAATATGTGCTCAATACCCTAATAAATCATACAACTGGTCTTAGTTAGGGTTCAGTTGCCATGATAAAACACCATGACACAAAGCAACTTGGAGGAGAAAGGGTTAATTTCAGTTTTCAGCTTGTAGTCCATTATCCAGGGAAGTCACTTCAGGAACTCCCAGGAACCTGAATCAGAAGCTGTGAAGAAGTGCTGCCTACTAGCTTGCTCCCCATGGCTTGCTCAGCCTTATGAGGAGGACCTGCTGCCCAGGTGGCTCCACCACAACAGGCTGGGCCTTCCAACCTCAATCATCAATCAAGAAAAAGCCCCACAGTCTTGGATACAGCTCAGCACTATAAAGGTGTTTTCTCAAATAAGATTCCTTTTTCCCATGTGAACTTAGCTTGACTTAAGTTGACATAAAACTAGCTAGCACATAGCTGGAGGAAAGACTGGGCTGGGGCTGATGCTTCCACTGGGATGTGATTCTGGCCTCCCCTTGGCTCCATGGTCCACATGATCTCTATCAAATGAATTCACAGAGAGCATCAGAGAGCATAGTGTAAACAACAGGTAAGGTTCATTATGAAGCACCCTCATGGGATGTGTTCTTGGGTTTTTTGTTCTGTTGGTATGATAAGAAGCCACTACATTTGTTATGAACAAAGGAAGCTAGGAGAGGGTCACTGTTTAATTGGCTTACACTTCCAGGATACAGTCCATCCATCATTGAAGGAAGGTAAAGCAGGAACTCAAGTGGTCACTTGAAGCAGAAACCATGGAAGAAAGCTGCCTTTCTCATACAAGCTAAGCTCATCTTCTCAGGAATGGTGCTGCCCACAGTTGGCTAGACCTTCCCACAACAATCAACAAGTAAGACAACCTCTCACATGCTAGTCTGATAGAGGTGGTTCTTCCATTGAGGTTTCCACTTTCTAGGTGACTCACATTGAGTCAAGTCAACACTAAAAGCTAACCAGCAAAGAGTGAGAGTTAGCTTTGAGGCTGTGGACTGATTGAGCCATACCTATCTTTCCCGCAGCTGCTATAGAAGAAGTGGTAAGCCTGTCCCAAGAGCCTGCCTGTGAATCTCTAACTTCATAACAAACTCCCCACATGGTGGGATTCCAAGAGAATTACAGATGTTATTCTCAGTTCCCAAGGGGATTTATTGGCTCATGTTGTTGGCATCTGATGACATTAAGATGTTACCTCCATCAGTTATATGTTGAACACCTCCTAACTGAATGTGCCCCTCTTCACCCACGTCCTCAGAACAGCACATTCCTTCCCCAGAGTTCCCTGGTTCCCTCTTGACACCCAGAAGAAAAGAGAGCTTGACTATGTGAAACCTTTCTCTTCCTCTGAGACCTAGTAAAAGGGATTGCCCACTACCTCATAGACAGGAACTTCATCCTAGCCCTTGCCATGCTGTGTCTACTATCTGTGATGTTGGGGCCTGTGCTATAACCGAACTTTTTAAAATTATTAAGTATTTATTTATTGATAACTATTCTCTTATAACGAATACTAACAATTTCTTAACTATTAACCCTATAAATTCCTACAACCCCTTTAACCTAACCACTAAACCTATTGATAACTATTATAATTATCTAACCTTTTAGAAGGATACAGTCTCTGGGGCAGGTCCCCAGTCATGAGGAATACAGTCTCTGGTAGACCCTTTAATGCATTTAGCAGTCCTTTTTTTCTGGAATATCTCAGATGTAGATTCATCAGGGTAAATTGGCTATGGCAGTCTCACCTTAAATAAGGCTTGATGCTTTTTTTTCTCTGGGAGACCTCAGCCGTCTATAGGCCAACTTATTTCCTTCATATCAGCAACTCTGCCGCTCTGCCTCAGTCGTTAAAGCAGGCCACAGTTTCGTTTAGGCCACTGTTCTGACAGGTCAAACCCCTCTAGGCAAAAGCTGAACCACAGGGTTTAGTCCTTGGCCTTTTGCTGTTTTGTTGAGGCTTTCTCTGCTCACCAGCTTCTTTCTGCATCAGGAAGATCTGGCCAACACTTCACCAGCACTTTCTCCATCAGGACTCGCTGGTATCGGAGCTCTCTAGCATGGGGGGCCTCTAGGATGGGGCTCCCTGGGGCTCATCCACTTGTCCTTAAATAGGATCTCTCCTTGTTCCACCTGTTTCAGCTTACTTTGGGCTCCACCCACTTAGCAGCTGAAAACAATGCCAGGTCAAATACTTTGTTTCTAGTCCATTAAGTCTTTCCTGTTTTTCCTGGCTTCAACCTTGTTTTTCAGTCCATTCAGTCTTTCCTGTTTGTTTCCTGTTTTTAGACCACAAGCTGATAAGCTAATTGCTCATAGCCAAGTTGATCTTCATGCCCCGAATTAAGAGACTGTATCAGAAACCCCTATATAAGCCGGGCGGTGGTGGCACACGCCTTTAATCCCAGCACTTGGGAGGCAGAGGCAGGCAGATCTTTGCGAGTTCGAGGCCAGCCTGGTCTACAAAGCGAGTCCAGGACAGCCAGAGCTGTTAAACAGAGAAACCCTGTCTCAAAAAACCAAAAAAAAGAAACCCCTATATATTTACTAACTACCCTACACTGTTCTCTCCCCAGAGATCCTACCTTCTGCTGTTTGCTCCTGGCATTTACAACTTTTCTAATGCTCTGCTACATAAAAACAACAATCAACCTCAGTGTCCCCCTTGAATCCCAAACCCAATTCCATTTAGTGAGAAGTAACAATGTCAAGCACCCTCTACTGTGCTACTCCCTGCTCAATAACTGCTAGCCTTTAAGGGTGATCTAACACACGGCCTTGGCATCATTAGCCCCATGGTCTAACAAGCTGAGCTAATTGGTTAGATCATACTGTTTCCAAAATCTCTGAAACAGACAATTTTCTGCATTCTTGTTTTCCTGTCCAGGCGATTAACAGGCCAGGTGCAGGCAATAGTATAAATAGCAGTTAGTGTTGTTAACCCCTGTGGGACAGTATCTTGATTGTATTCATTGGTGTGGGAAGGCCTATGCTAACTGTAGTATGTTTAATCTGCCGTTGGTGAAAGAAGTCTTGAAGGGTCCTGCTAACAAAGTATGGTCCATTATCTGCTCTTACCTGATGAAGTAGGCCTAATGTGGCAAAACATCATAAAAAATGGCTTTGTGTATGTTTAGCCTTTTTGCTCATATGTGCAGTAACCCAACAGATGTGAGAGAAAGGATCAATATAGACAAATATGTATTTAAGCTTTCCAAAGGGAGGATAGTGTGTCACGTCAGTCTGCTTTAGTGTATTAGATTTTAAGTTGTGGGATTCACTCCCATCAGTTGTAAAGGAGGGACTTGTAGAAAAGGTAGGCAGGATTTACACATACGAAAAATTGTTTTTAAAGCTCTAATTAGAATCTGGGGAAACCTTTTGTGAATCCCTCTCCAATTAAGGTGAATTAGATCATGAAGACTATGTGCCTCCTGTAGAGTAGCAGCCTGGACCCCAGATGAAGCTTCCTCATCAGCAAGGCAGTTTCCTAAGGTCATCAGGCTAGGTAGCCCTTTATGGCCTCTTAGATGATGTACACATGTAACATTTACCCTGTTAACCAGTAATGTTCATGCTTGAATCATTAAAGGGCTGATGGGATTACTATCCAACTTTATATAGGATTGGGGCAGCTTGGGAAGCAAATTTATCACATATTGGCTGTCAGAGAACAGGTTCATAGGTGAAGGACCTTGCACAAAGCTAGGACGACTGCAAACAGTTCTTTAAATTGAGCTGAGCCCTCACAGGAATGTTTATATGTTTTTCAGTCACCATCCCAAAATATGACCACAGCTGCTCCTTTTCTACCCCGTCAATAAATATATTGAGGGCTCCCATAATTGGCCTAAATTTGAATAATTGAGGGGTTCTCGAATCCAACTTTTTAAAGGAAGTAACCCATTTGTATGGCCCATAATGGCAGTCTAGCTTTCCAAGGAATCCCTCAGGGATTGGGCCAGCTTGTCATTATTTCTTTGACCCCATTCAAAGTCTGCTAATCGATAAGGAACTAAAATCTTTTCTGGGTCATGCCCATAATTCACAGCATGATGTCCCTAGCCTTCATGGTCCAATGAAGCATAGTCCCTGGGTGTACCTCCCAAAGCAGCATGAACACATTGTAATGTTTGACCCCTCTGAACAACCACAGACATAAGCAGAGCAACACTGGGCAGGATCCATAGCTAAAGGTCTTCATGAGGCTCATATTGAGGTAGATCAGCTTTGTCAAGAGCCTTTTGAACAACTTGAAAGGCAACCTTATGGGCGGGCCCCAAAGTTATGATGTCTGTTGTTGTCTACCATTTAGGAGCTCAAAGAGGGGTAACAATTGTCCCTTGGACACAGATATCCAGACTCAGAACAAATTGATCTCCCCCCAAACCCTCTGGAGGTCTGTTAAGGTGTAAGAATTTTAAATATGAAGCTGGAGCTTTAAGGGACTCATACGCTCCAGGGAAAGCTTTGACCCCAATAGTAAAAGAGTCTGAACCTTATGGAGGAAATATGTAAGCCTCCCTCAGTCAAGCATCTTTGTAAAACTTTGTATGCCCTCCCCAGTGTTTCTTAAGAGGGGGAACCAAGGAGGATATCATCCATATAAACATACAGTGTAACATATATTAGTTCTTGAACAGGTTTAAGGAGGGCCTGAAAATAATATTGGCAAAAGGCTGGGCTATTGGCCATGCCCTGGGAAACCACCCTCCATTCATACTACTCATCAGGCCCTCCAAAATTGAGGGAAGGCACAGAGAAGGCAAATTTCTCACAGTCCTGTGGTTGTAGGGGAATGGAGAAGAAGCAGTCCTTAATATCAATAACCAGTAAATGAAGGCCCTATGGAGGTATCCAAGGGAGCCCCTCTAGGGGCATTCCTTGTATGACCATCAGATTATTAATCCTCCTAAGATCCTGTAACATTCTCCATTTACCAGATCTCATCCTAATTACAAACACATGAGTATTCCATGGACTAATGAATGGTTGGATATGTCCCAGTCGTAACTGCTTGGACACAAGCTCCCTTAATGCCTTTAACTTAACCAAAGGGAGAGGCCACTGCTCCATCAATATTGGGGATCCAGGGGTCCACTTAATATGGAGTACCTGGGAAGCAGTGGCCTTTAGGATTAGGGGGCCTTTCCCAAATTGCCTGTCACTCCATCAGTGGCTGCTGTGATTCCTCCTCTTCCAAAATGTCATCTCATCATAAAAGGCCTTATGATCCATGGTAATGTAGGCATCTGCCTGGCCCAAGATATCTTCACCTAACAGGCTTGCATTGAGCCCTGAAGCAACCAAAGACCTAACCTCCCCTGTGGACCTAGCCACATCTTTCCATATAAGCCAGTCCTGGTTTTCCTCTGACCAAGTGTTCCCCCTGACTATGAAGATTGAGGACCCAGGGACAAGTTCTCAGCTGTCAGGGACTTCCTCTTTTCTTAACACAGTCCATTTGGCACCAGTATCAATGAGGCAACGGAACTTCTTTCCTAGAATAGTCATGTCAATTTTAGGCTTTATCCCCAGGACAATGGGTAACATTCAGTTTGCTCTTGTTGCCTCATGGGCTTGCTCAGGGCCCTCTGTGTGGAGCTGCAGCTGGGATAGTTCCCTTTAGATAATTTAATTGGCCCTTGGGCTTCTCATTTTCCTCCTTGGGCTAACAGGGCTGGAGGTTGCCCCACCTCTAGTTTAAAGGAGGAAGTAGATTTCCTTCAATGTCACAGTGGGATCTACATTCCTTCTGACAAGGAAGCCCTTGTGACAGTGAGGAGATGGAGTAGATAGTCTTGAAGGCCTTGGTAATGGACCAGCATTCGCCCCTTGTCCCATTTTATTAGGGCATTCCCTCTTGAAGTGGCCTGTCTGTCCACATCCAAAACATCATTTCAGTCCCTGAGATCCACCCATCCCAGGGGATGGTCCACCTCGAAAGGTGGCCACTAAGGGCCTTGGTCACAGCTTCAGTTAATGTATCTGCCTGTGCCTGCAAGGAAGTAGTTAGGGACTGTGCCTGATGGCTCTGTCTTCCCACATCTTTAGAACAGATTATCCCATTTTCCATTGACGATTTTTTTCTGTCCTGCACGTGCTAGCTTATGATCTGCATTCATTCAATCCCACACCAGCATTTTAATAAATTGTTCCCTTAAGGGGCCAGGGGGAAGCTTTCTCTGCATGCTTTGAGTAACCCTATCTATAAAGGTGGAGAGGTCATTTGGCTTTTGTGTTATACCTGAAATGGGGACCTCTGAGGGTCCCTCCTCTGGTTTATGCCATGCTGCAAGTCCTGACCTGATCAGAATAAGGAGGAGTAATGGCTGCCTGCTGGAACCCCGTTCTGTAAGGGTCTGCTGTTCCTGACAACATACTGAGGGAAATGGGTATCAGGGGCTTAGCTCGATCATTCCAATCTGCCTGTTCCTGGCATCTCTCCTTATACAGGGTGCACCATTTAATGAACATATTACTAGGGAGCACAGCTCAGCATAGCACCTTCCAATCTTGCGAGGTGCATGGCTGATGAGCCAACCCTTGCAGGACAGTTCCCAAGGAGAATTAGGCCCATCCTCTGCTACTGGTTTTTTTAAGTTCCTTAAGATCATTTGCTTCTCAAGGGTACCAGATGGCTGCTCTATTCCCTCCCGGGTTGACATTACCTGGGAACACTTGTGCCTCAACTTGGTGGAACTCTTTATGGTACAAAAAGGAGGTCATTCCCCTCAATACTCCTCCATGCACCAGGGGAGGGACTCTGCCCTTCCAGTGGTTAAAGACTTCCTGGACTGGAGGAGGGGGAGGGGTAACAGGCAGAGCTGGGTACAGTCTCTTTGCCTCCTTCCTCACAGTCTCCTGGCCATTGGTTGCCCCCTCACCTGAGGGGGCCTCATCCCTTCCTGCCTGATGACGTTCAGATGGAGATTCTGTCTGCTAGAAGGAATCTGCTAGGTCCCCTTTCAGTTTTAGTTTAACCACCTTGGATCTCTAGGGAGAAAATTGGTCCCACTCTGGCTCTAAAGCTGGTTCGGGAATCAAGACACTTAATTTTTGACAACAGAGACAGAAATGTACAGTAGAAAAAAAGAAAGCATCTTTAACAAATGATACTGGTTTAATTTTATATCAGCATGTAGAAGAATGGAAATAGCTTCTCATTTATCACCCTGCACAAAACTCACCTCCAACTGGATCAAAGACATGAACATAAAACCAGACACACTGGGCTGGAGAGATGTCTCAGAGGTTAAGAGCAAAGGCTGTTCTTCCAAAGGACCTGCGATTAAATCCCAGCATCCGCATGGCAGTTTGAAACTGTCTGTAATGGCTGGGGATGGTGGCCAATGCATTTAATCCCAGCACTATGAAGGCAGAGGCAGGAGGATCTCTGTGAGTTCAGGGCCAGCCTGGTGTACAATGTGAGTTCCAGGACAGCCAGGGAAGTTGATGGAGAAACCCCGTCTTGAAAAACATAAAAAGAAAAATAACAACAAGAAGAACAAACAAACAAATAAAAAAAAAAGACACACTAAATGTGGTAGAAGAGAAAGTAGAGAATAGCCTTGACCACATTGGCACAGGATACAATTTCTTGAACAGAACGCTGACTGGGCAAGGGCAATAAAATTGACAATTAACTGTCCAGGCAGCCACTGGTATGTCATTTCTTAGTTTTGGAAGATGCAGGCCCTGCACTTCCTATATAATCAGATATATTTATCCTTCTCAGGTCTCTGAGGTGGTTGAAGAATAGATAGCTACAGTCTCATAGTTAAATTTTGAGTTGTTTAGGAATCAAGAGGGTGTTCTGGATCTAAGAAGATATTTTTAAAATAATGAGGCAAGTTAGTATGAAAGCTGAGTTATATATAGAACTTTAAACTCATGGAGATGGTTAGATAGTAGAATGTTAAAGTCAGGTGCCAAATACATATGGACTGGACATTGGGAATGTATGCTAAGCCATATAACTCTTATAATTGTGGCCTATTTATTTCTGTTGTTTTGTATTATATTTATAGTTATAAGAAAAAGAACCATTTTTTGGACTGAAAGGGAGAGCTGTTGGGGGGAAAAAGAAATACCTTAAACTAAAAAAAAAAAAAAA
>CAJQZJ010022350.1:0-12245 GCA_907164525.1 Lophiomys imhausi | reverse complement strand
AGAACAGAGAAGAAGATATAAAAACATTTATACAAATTTTATTTTCATATTCCCTTGACACACCAGATATCTGGGAGCCAATACTGGAAACTCTTCATTCAAGCAACATTTAGCTCATTTCCAAATTTATGTCTGAAACATATGAAAAGCTTATCTTTTCTTTACATTCTTTTTGTTTAGTAGGTGAGGGCATTTAAAACAAAGTATTACTATGCTGCTAGAGCTCATCTTGAACTTGTGATACTCCTGCCTCAACCTCATGAATGCTGGGATTACAGGCGTGTAACACCATACACCACCACTTCCTTTCTATTCTTACAACCAATAAATAATGTGACTCTCTTAGGCCAGAATCCCTATGACATTTTTTCCTCATCTACACCTCTTACAATACATTTTTTTCATTCCAATGTTACAATAAACAATTTTCTAAAATTCTGACTTATCAATCACAAACAAAATTTCCTTTAAGAGCTTTCTATATCTTGGAACAGAGTCATAAATTCCACTCTCAGTACCCCCAAGGTACTTGTCTACCTACATACCTACCTCTACATCTCCAGCAACTTCTATCAGTTTCTCTTTCATTTGGTCCCTACAATATAGCCATTATGCAGTTCCTGGATCTCACTAAAAAATTTCATGAACAAAGTTTCAAGAAATTGACTCTTTAAAATTTCCTTATGGTGTCTCCCCACCTCCCTCTCTCTCTCTCTCTCTCTCTCTCTCTCTCTCTCTCTCTCTCTCTCTCTTCCTAGCCAAACTACACATAACCTTTTTCCAAATGATAGCAGTATGTTTAAAACTCTGGTATGCTGTTGCAACATGTGGAAATCCTGTCTTCTTATAAATTACTGTAGTTACTTAAATACTACATAAGGTTTTTTTTTTCAGAAAAGTATAATCCTATACCTTTCTGAACTATTAAGTCAACCACAATAAAGAAATATTTCATTATTCATCACTTCATAGAGCACATGTGAAGAATATGCAAACATTTTCATATGTTCACAGAAGGAAGAAAAAAATAAATAGATGAAAATGATTATCAGGTTCTTTCAAGTATTCTTGCAAAGTCTCTAATGCATCCCCTATCTTCTTTCTATGGTCTGGTAAGTATCAAGCAAGGAGGAAAAAAATCTCTTTTTAACGCTAGAGAAAATAGATGAAACTCCTTTGAGGTTAGTAATAGTGAGGTTTGCTCACAACCATATTTTAGAGAGAGATACAATTTTAAGATCTGGTGTGTGAACTCCAGTGTAGGAAGAGTCAGGGCCACAAAACCTGCTTCTTCTGTTCTTCTGCTCTGTTTATATAGGGAGATGAGCAATTACTACATGGGATCCATGATTACAAATAAGATAGTTTTCAGATTCTGAACTCTTCGGATCCTTGAAAGATAGAGTCCATGTCTCCTTACAAAGCCATGCTGCCTTATAACTAGAATCCAGGCTTCTCTCCAATAAATGATCATCTCAAAGCCAGCACTTACAATGCCTGTCTAGTCCTCTGGCTGTGTTCTGAGCAGGGAGCTTTGTGAGACTTCACATGTTACATAGCAGTTATTCCTCGCTCAGAGCCTGTTGGTCCCTCCTTCCAGGCAATGCTAACAGCCTCTAAAAGGATCAGGTGGGCATGCCCCAGACTGTTTTACTTGGGGAGTTCTTGTATACAAAGAGTTGATTCTTCTTTCCCTCCCTTTAAAGCATTTACCATATCCTATCCTTTGTCATTCCTACCCTCTTTCTACATCTTTTCCTCTTACAATTTTCCTTAAGAATTCCTATTCCTCTTTATTCCATCTTTCTTTAAATACCTGTCTATTCCTCAATCTCATCTCTATTTCAACTTCTTCATGCACTGTCTTCTTTCCTTCTGCACGCATCCTTTATTCCTTGTAAAACCACTCCTTTTATCTCTTATTTCCCCCTTAGTGTGCCATCACAGCACCCCCCATAGCAGTCTTTGTGGCATGACTCCCAACACTGTTCTCTCCTGTCTTAATCCGATTCCCTATTAGAATTCTCTGAGGATTTGATTTTTAAAATACACATAAAGTATTTTGTATACAATTGGCTATAGAAAGGACATAACAAAATGAGACCACTTCTACCTCTGTCAATCCCTGTGCTCCAGTACAGAATTATTTTGGCTTCTATCTTCCCTGAGACTAGCTTGCAACCTTTTTATGAAGATGACTCAGACCTCTGTGGATGTCTGTACCCAACATGATTCTATAGGGATTTTGCAACTGCTCTAGGAAACATCCCTTTGAGGAGTGGTGTGCAACTACTTCATTTTTTTTAATGTTTATTTATTACTTCAGGTTACATCTCCATCACAGAGCCTTCTTTCCACCCCTCTCAGTCCCACCCTCCCTCCCTCTACCCCCTAACCCTTCCATCCCATTCCTCTGGAGTGGAGTGGAGTGCCCCTACATTTCAATCCCCCACCCCAGTTCAGCAATCATATGGAAGCCAAGAGCCTCTTCATACACTGGTGACCTTGAAGGCAGCACCACTAGTGCAAAGTGTCTCATTGATAGGAAACAAAGTCTATGTTCCTGTTCCCTTTGGTGCGTTGGTTGTAGTATAGTTATCCTGTACTATATGGCTAAATCAGATTATAAGTGAATAGATGCCATGTGCATCCTTCTCAGTCTGGGTTAGCTCACTCAGGATGAGCTTTTCTAGTTCCATCCATTTGGCTGCAAATTGCATGATTTCATTGTTTCTGATGGCTGAGTATTATTCCATTGGGTAGATGTACCACAGTTTTTTAACCCATTCCTCGGTTGAGGGACATCTGGGTTGTTTCCAGTTTCTAGCTATTACAAATAGGCTGCATTGGTTGTAGTATAGTTATCCTGTAACTAATCCACGCACCAACGGCAACAGGAACAGACTTTTTTTTTCCTATCAATGAGACACTTTGCCCTAGTGGTGCTGCCTTGTAGGCCCCAGTGTATGAGGAGGCTCTTGGCCCTCATAGGACTGCTGAAATGGGGCGGGGAACTGTTATGTAGGGACACTCTACTCCAGAGGACTGTGACGGAAGGGATATGGGGTTGAAGGTGGGAGGGCGGGACTGGGAGGGATGGAAAGAGTATACTGTGGTGGAGATGTAACCTGAAGTTATAAATAAACATTTTTTTAAAAATCAAAAGAAAAAATAAATAAATACTAAAAAAAATAAAAATAAAAATAAGGCTGCTATGAACATAGATGAGGAAACGTCCTTGTGGTTTGGTGAGGAATCATTTGGATGCATACCCAGAAGTGGTATGGCTGGGTCTTGAGGTAGAGCTCTTCTAAGTTTCCTAAGATATCGCCAGACTGATTTCCATAGTGGTTGTAAAAGCTTGATCTCCCACCAGCAATGGAAGAGTGTTCCCCTTTTCCACAACCTCGCCAGAATGTGCTTTCATTTGAGTTTTTGATCTTAGCCATACTGACAGGTATGAGATGGAATGTCATAGTCACCTTGAGTTGCATTTCTCTGATGATTAAGGATGCTGAGCATTTCTTCAAGTATCTCTCAGCCATTAGGGATTCCTCCTTTGTGAATTCTCTGTTTAGATCTATTCCCCATTTTTTTATTGGATTATTTGGTTTCTTGGCATTTAATTTCTTGAGTTCTTTGTAAATTTTGAATATTAGCCCTCTGTCAGATGTGGGGTTGGTGAAGATTTTTTCCCAATCTGTAGGTTGCTGTTTTGTTCAAATGACAGTTCCTTTGCAGTACAGAAGCTTTTCAGTTTCATGAGGTCCCATTTATTGATTTTTGGTCTTACAGCCTGAGCTATTGGTGTTCTGTTCAGGAAGTTGTCACCTGTGCCAATGAGTTCGGGGGTTTTCCCCAGTTTCTCTTCTAATAGATTTAGTGTGTCAGTCCTTATGTTAAGGCCTTTGATCCTCTTGAACTCAAGTTTTGTACAAGGTGATAAGTATAGGTCTAATTTCATTCTTTTACATGTCGACATCCAGTTAGACCAGCACCATTTTTGAAAATGCTGTCCTTTTTCCATTGTATGATTTGGCTTCTTTGTCAAAAATTAAGTGACCATAGGTGTGTGGGTTCATTTCTGGGTCTTCAATTTGATTCCATTGATCCACTGGTCTGTTTCTATACTGGTACCATGCTGTTTTTACTACTATTGCTCTGTAGTACAGCTTGAAATCTGGGATGGTAATACCTCCAGATGTTTTTTTACTGTGCAGGATTGATTTAGCTATTCTGGGTTTTTTGTTGTTCCATAAGAAGTTGAGAATTGCTTTTTCCAGGTCTATAAATAATTGTGTTGGTATTTTGATAGGAATTGCTTGAATCTACATATTGCTTTTGGAAGGATGGCCATTTGTATTATGTTGATCCTACCTATCAATGAGCATGTGAGATCTTTCCATCTTCTGATATCCTCTTAAATTTCTTTATTCAAGTACTTGATGTTCTTGTCATACAGGTCTTTCACTTGCTTGGTTAGAGTTACCCCCAGATATTTTATATTATGTGTGACTATTGTGAAGTGTGCTGTGTCCCTAATTTCTTTCTCAGCCCATTTATTTGTTATATAAAGAAGGACTTCTTATTTTTTTAATTAATTTTTTATCCAGCCACCTGGCTGAAGGTGTTTATCAGCTGTAAGAGTTCTCTGGTGGAATTTTTGGGGTCACTTATGTATACTATTATATCGTCTATAAATAGGGATAATTTGACTTCTTCATTTCCAATTTGTATCCCCTTGATCTCCTTTAGCTGTCTTATTGCTCTAGCAAGAACTTCAAATACTGTGTTGAAGAGATATGATGAAAGTGGACATCCTTGCCTTGTCCCTGAGTTTAGAGGAAATGCTTCAAGTTTCTCTCCATTTAATTTGATGTTGGCTACTGGCTTGGTGTATATTGCCTTTATTATTTCTAGGTATGGTCCTTGTATGCCCATTCTCTCCAGGATTTTTAGCATAAAGGGTGTTTGTAAAAAAACATATAGCTAATTAAACTATTTAACCAGTATTTATATTATTGTTAATTGGTTTGGCAGCTGTTAGTCTTTAAGCAGCCATTATAAATGGACACACAGACACCACGTGGATTTTAACAAGCTTTGGCCTGAGTTGTGCAATCCTAGCCCATCTAAGCTAGCTCTTAAGTCTATTACCCAAATATGATCCCATATATA
This sequence comes from Lophiomys imhausi, assembly GCA_907164525.1. Lineage (NCBI taxonomy): Eukaryota > Metazoa > Chordata > Mammalia > Rodentia > Muridae > Lophiomys > Lophiomys imhausi. Next base: position 7,067 of record CAJQZJ010022350.1, on the reverse strand, counting down.
CATACATCCCCTTGGACTGCCATTCTCCATGCTAGGCCAATGTTCCTGGCCATGTGGATGAGGTTCTTTTCTCTAACCCATGACATGTGTCTTCTTCTTCCTGCTCCTGGCTGGAATGCTTTTTTTCTTCCTGCTGCTGGCTGGAATGAATTCTTCGGTCTAAAGCACAAGCTTCCTGCTCTAATTTCAGGAAGTCCCACCTTTCTCTGTCTTTGCCCAATCTCAGGCCTCAGCATTTATTTTAACCAATCAGAGTCAATGTAAGTAACAGACAGCAAGCAGGACCAATTAATTAACATTTAAAATGCTTAACACTACCCCAACAGGTGTTGATTTTGTCAAATGCTTTTTCAGCATCTAGCAAGATGATCGTGTGTTTTTCTTCCTTCAGTTTTTTTATATGGTGAATTACATTGATGGATTTTTGTATGTTAAAACATCCTTGCATTCCTGGGATGAAGCCTACTTGATCATGGTGTATGATACTTTTGATGTGTTCTTGGATTCAGTTTGCCAGTATTTCATTAAGTATTTTTGCATCTATGTTCATGAGGGAAATTGGTCTGAAGTTCTCTTTCTTTGTTGAGTCTTTGTGTGGTTTAGGAATCAGGGTGACTGTGGCCTCATAGAATGAGTTTGGCGGTGTTCCTTCTGATTCTATTTTGTGGAAGAGTTTGAAGAGTATTGGTGTTAGCTCCTCTTTGAAGGTCCGGTAGAATTCTGTGCTAAAGCCATCTGGCCCTGGGCTTTTTTTGGTTGGGAGAATTTCAATGACTGTTTCTATTTCCTTATGGGTTATAGGGCTGTTTAATCTGTTAACCTGATCTTGATTTAACTTTGGTAGGTGGAATCTATCAAGAAAATTGCCCATTTTGCTTAAGTTTTCAAATTTGGTGGAGTACAGATTTTTAAAGTAGGACCTAAAGATTCTCTGGATTTCCTCAATGTCTGTTGTTACTTCTCCCTTTTCATTTCTGATTTCGTTGATTTGGGTTTTTTCCCTCTGCCTTTTAGATAGTTTGGCTAAAGGTTTGTCTATTTTGTTGATTTTCTCAAAGAACCAACTCTTGGTTTTATTGATTCTTTCTATTGCTCTTTTTCTTTCTAAATTGTTAATTTCAGCCCTAAGTTTGATGATTTTTCTGCCTTCTGCTCCTTTTGGGAGTGTTTGATTCTTTTTTTTTTCTTCCAGTTCTGCTGTTAATTTGCTAATATGAGCTGTTACAATTTTCTTTTTGAAGGCACTTAGTACTACGAACTTTCCTTGTAGCACTGCTTTCATTGTGTCCCAAAGGTTTGAGTATGTTGTGCCTTCATTTTCATTGGATTTTATGAAGTCTTTGATTTCCTTCTTTATTTCTTTTTTTTTAATTTTTTTTAATAATTTATTTTTTATTTCTTCAAGTTACAACTCAATCACAATCCCCTCCCTACTCCCCCCTCCAGTCCCACCCTTCTCCACCTCAACACCCCCATCCTCTTCCTTTCTTCTTTTTTTTTTTTTTAGTTTAAGGTATTTCTTTTTTCCCCCCAACAGCTCTCCCTTTCAGTCCAAAAAATGGTTCTTTTTTTTATAACTATAAATACAATAAAAAACAACAGAAATAAATAGGCCACAATTATAAGAGTTATATGACTTAGCATACATTCCCAATGTCCAGTCCATATATATTTGGCACCTGACTTTAACATTCTACTATCTAACCATCTCCATGAGTTTAAAGTTCTATATCTAACTCAGCTTTCATACTAACTTGCCTCATAATTTTAAAAATATCTTCTTAGATCCAGAACACCCTCTTGATTCCTAAACAACTCAAAATTTAACTATGAGACTCTAGCTATCTATTCTTCAACCACCTCAGATACCTGAGAGGGATAAATATATCTGCTTGTATAGGAAGTGCAGGGCCTTCAGCTTCCAAAACTAAAAAATGACATACCAGTGGCTGCCTGGATAGTTCCCATTTTCTCTCCATACATTACAGCATCAATCTTCAGCCATTTGGCCCCATTTCTCTGACAGACATTGGTTGTAGAGCAGGAATTATGAAGGACTTACCTACCCTGTCTTGGCAGAGCTAGGCTGTCGACTTACCTGCTTCCAAGTTTTGTCCTTTTTGGACAGAAGTCTGTCTACAGTTGAAGCAAGTGGTTTTTCTTGCCAAGAGAATGGCTTACCACCAATTTAATCATCTCCCACTGGAGATTTTTCGATGCTCATCTTCTACTTGGAGTAGAATAGGGAGTGCTGCCAGGAGCTGACATGTCTCGATATCAAAAAATCTTAAGTTAAGAAAATATCTTTGAATGCCATATTCTGCAGATCTCTTGAGGTTTTTGAAGATGCCCTATCTATCTCTTATATTTAGATAAGCAAATATTGCTTGCATGATCCAATAGTCATCCAGTAGAGACTTGTTCAGGTTCCAGGAATGTGTAGGCTTTCTGTTATTTCTATTGTTGTTGAAGTCCAGCTTTATTCCATGGTGGTCTGATAAGATACAAAGGGTTATTTCAATTTTCTTGTATCTGTTGAGACTTGCTTTATGTCTGACTATAAGATCAATTTTGGAGAATTTCCGTGGGGTGCTAAATAAAAGGTGTATTCCTTTGTGTTTGTGTTTGGGTGAAACATTCTGTAGATATCTGTTAGGTCAATTTGGTTCATGACCTCTGATAAACTCATTATTTCTCTGTTTGGTTTCTGTCTCTATGACCTGTCCATTGTTGTGAGTAGGGTGTTGAAGTCTCCCACTAATAATGTATGGGAATCAATGTATGGTTCGAGCTTTAGAAGAGTTTCTTTTACAAATGTGGGTTCCCTTGTATTTGGGGCATACATATTCAGTATTGAAATGTCATCTTGAATTTATTAAACAGTATCTACCCACAAATGTGTATGTATTTGTGTGTTTCACCCAAACACAAAGGAATACACCTTCTATTCAGCACCACACAGAACTTTTCCAAAATCGATCTTATAGTCAAACACTAAGCAAGTCTTAACAGATACAAGAAAGTTGAAATAACCTCTTGTATCTTATCAGACCACCATGGAATAAAGCTGGTATGTAGTGTCCTTCTCTATCTTTCTTGGAATAAAACAATATGTAGTGCCCTTCTCTATATTTTTTGATTAACTTCAGTTGAAAGTCTATTTTATTTGATAATGGACTCTAGCTTGCTTCCTGGGTCCATTTGCTAGGAAAACCTTTTCCCAGCCCTTTACTATGAGGTAGCATCTATCTTTGTTAGTGATATATGTTTCTTGTATGAAGCAAAATGATGGGTCTTGTTTATGGATCCATTCTGTAAGCCTGTGTCTTTTTATTGGGGAGTTGAGTCCATTGATGTTAATGAATATTAATGACCAAAGGTTTTTTTATTTCCTGTTATTTTGGTGTAGGTGGTGATGTGTGCTTCTTTTGGTTTAGCTGCAGTGGAGTTTTTTGCTTCCTCTGTTTTCTTGGATGTAATTATCTTCTCTGGGTTGGCATTTTCTTTCTAGGATCTTCTGTAGGGCTGCATTTGTGGGTAGATACTGTTTAAATTTGGTTTTGTCATGGAATATCTTGTTGTCTCCATCTATGTTGATGGAGAGTTTTGCTGGGTATAGTAGTCTGGCTGGGTACCTATGTTCTCTCAGGGCTTGTAGGATGTCTGCCCAGGCCCTTCTGGCTTTTAAAGTTTCTGAGGAGAAGTCAGGTGTAATTCTGATGGGTCTGCCATTATAAATTACTTGGCCTTTTTCTCTTACAGCTTTTAATATTCTTTCTTTGTTCTGTACATTTCAAGTTTCAATTATTATGTGGTGAGAGGAATTTCTTTTCTGATCTAATCTGTTTGGTGTTCTGTAAGCCTCTTGAAATTTTACTGGCATCTCTTTCTTTAGGTTTGGGAAGTTTTCTTCTATGATTTTGTTGAAGATGTTTCCTGGACCATGAAGTTGGGAGTCTTCTCTTTCCTCTGTGCCTATAATTTTTAGGTTCCTTCTTTTCATTAAGTCCTTGATTTCTTGGATGTTATGGGTGAGAAATTTTTTAGATTTCTCATTTTCTTTGTTTGTTGCACTGATTTCTTCAATCGAATCTTCCACATCTGATATTTTGTCTTCCATCTCTTGTATCCTATTTTTGATACTCATGTTTGTAGTTCCTGTTCTCTTCCCTTGATTTTCCATCTCCAGTATTATCTCTGAATGTGTTTTCTTTATTGCCTCTACTTCCAATTTCAAGTCTTGAACAATTTTATTTGTTTTATATGTTTCCTGTTCCAATTTGCTTGTCTTTGTCTGCAAATCTTTCAATTCTTTTAAATCTTTCATTGCCTTGACTCTTTCCCTTTCATATTGGACTGTGTTGGCTTGGAGATCTCTAATGGTATTTTCCATTGCTTTCATTTGTAAAATTGAGGATTCTTTGTATTCTTTCAGTGATTTAATTTCTTCTTGAAAGGATTCCACCATTTTCCTAAGTATAGATTTGTCATCATTTTCATGTGTTTCAGCTGTGGTAGGATGTCCAGGGCATGCTATGTTAACCTCGATGAATTTTGATGGAGTCATATTTCCCTGATTTTTGTCAGTTTTGTTCTTTCACTGACCTTTAGCCATCTGGTTGCCCTAAACTGATTGTTCCTGATGTCTTCTGGACCGTTTCAGTGGCACTGCTGGTCCTCTTTAGGTTGTTGCAGTGACCTTGTGAATATTGGGCACTCAGGTAGCCAGGAGGTACCTCCATATGGGAGTTGGGGCTCCCTCCCAAGACCCTGCAGTGATCAGACCTGCAGGAAACTGTACCAGTGCAGGAAGACCAGCCCTCTGCCCTGTCTGGGTGCAATATTCTTCCAAGTGATTGTACATCTAGTAGAGGGACTGGACCTTTATGTCCAACACCTTTCTGGGTAAGCCCAAATATGCTTGTGCCTCCCACCCAGCCACTCCACTGGAGATAAATCTTGGTGAACCTGCCATTCTCCTGTATGTAATGATGGTGTGGAAGCTGCATACTCCAGAGGCTGGTGAGTACCCCTGTCTGAGGTTTGGAGCTATTCCTTGAGTATTTGTGTGGCTTTTGCACACTTCTGTGGCAGGGTCTGCGCTGGCCTCTGCTCTGGGACCTGGGCCTGGGCCCTGCACAGATGGCCTCTGCTCTGTACCCCAGACCTCTGTCCCATGCCAATGCCCTCTGCTTTGGTCCCCAAGCCTGTGCCTTGCCCACTTCTGTGGCAGGGTCTGCGCCGGACTCTGTTCTGGTCCCAAGCCTGTGTCCCACATGTTGGCCTCTGCCTGGGCCCCAAGATTGTGCCCTGGCCTCCAATTTGGGCCCGAGCCTGTGTCCCACTGCTGGCCTCTGCTTTGGGACCTGTGCCTGTGTCCCGGGCCACTGACCTCTGCTTTGGGCCTAAGACTGTGCTCTGTGTCACTGGCCTCTGCTTTGTACCCAGACCCTGTGTCCCAGGGGTCCTGCCCTAGGACCCCCACTAGTCCCAGGGTTCAACTCCTCAGGAGTTTACCCAGGGAAAAACTCCTCAGGTTCATACTTCTCAGGTTGTTGCTCAGTTGGTTATATTTCTGTGATGTTTTAGTTATTTTCCCTGTGCTCAAATTGTGTCCTTGCCATCTGCTGCCATCTTGGATCTCTGCAACTACTTCTTAAAGAACTATAACCCCCTTCTTCAGGAAACAGAGACCAGAGTTTTCTTCATCTCAAATATTCACTTTATTTTTATTTGTGTTCTATCTACCTGTTTCTCTGACTTTATCTCTCTGTCTCTCTCTGTCTCTGTCTCTGTCTCTCTCTCTCTTTCTCTCTCTCTCTCTCTCTCACACACACATATTTTCCATCTATTTCATAACTTACTTATAAGAGTCTATTATGAGTCCCACAAAAAAACAAGCTAAAAACCATAACACTAGCACAAGCCCATGTGGGCTCTGTGACAGCCTCTTAAGTCTCTGTGAGCCCCTGTGAGCCCTGCTTAGTTGATTCTGTGACATATATATCTATATTATATAATCCCAATAACTCTAACATGTTTGCATGATTTTTTTTACATTCTGTATATATATTTAACTCACTACTTCAAATTACATCTCCATCACTGTCCCTTCTCTCTACCCCTCCTGATCTCACCCTCTCCCCCCTCCACCTCTCCCTCCTCTCCCACCTATCCTGCTCCTCAGAGTGGGTTGCCCCTACATATCAGCCCCTGTCAGTTCAATAGTCATATGAAGGCTAAGAGCTTCCTCTTGCACTGGGGACCTATATGGCAACTCCATTAAGGCAAAGTGTCCCACTAACAGGTAACAAGATCTATGCTCCTGTTCCTTTTGTTGTGTTGGTTGTAGGATTGTTATCCTCTACTACACTGCTAAAATCCAATTATAAGTGAATAGATGCCATGTCCATCTTTCTGAGTGTGTTAGCTCACTCAGGATGAGCTTTTCTAGTTCCATCCATTTGGCTGCAAATTACATGATAACTAAGTAGTATTAAATTGTGTAAATGTACCACAGTATTTTTTATCCATTCATTGGTTGGGGGACATCTGGATTATTTCCAGTTTCTAGCTATTAAAAATAAAGCTGCTATGAACATAGATGAGGAGAGGTCCTTGTGGTTTGATGAGGAATCGTTTGGATGTATACCCAGAAGTGGTATGACTGGATCTTGAGGTAAAGCTATTCCAAGTTTTCTAAGATACCACCAGACTGATTTCCATAGTGGTTGTACAAGTTTTCACTCCCACCACAATGGAGGAGTGTTCCCCTTTCTCCACAGCCTCGCCAGCATATGCTGTTGTTTGAGTTTTTTGATGTTAGCCATTCTGACAGGTGTGAGATGGACTCTCAGAGCCCTCTTGAGTTGCATTTCTCTGATGATTAAGTATGTTGAGCATTTATGGAGATATCACCATCCCTTATTTCAAGATATACTACAGAGCAATAGTAATAAAAACAGCATGGTACGGGTATAGAAACAGACCAGTGTGTAACCGAACTTTTAAATTATTATGTATTTAACTCTTATTTATTTATTACTAAATTCACTTATAACAAACAC
>CAJQZJ010022348.1:0-10735 GCA_907164525.1 Lophiomys imhausi | reverse complement strand
AGAAATTGTTGGTGTTTGTTATAAGTGAATTTAGTAATAAATAAATGAGTGTTGAATAGTAATTTAAAAGTTCGGTTTCAGATAACACTATCTACATTAAGATTTTAAATTATGTTTTTATTATTTAAAACAAATTTTAAATTGCAACATCATGATTATAGTCTTCCTCTCCCTGTACTTCTTCCATGTTCTCTCCCTCTCCAAACCCACCCAACTTTCTCAAAGTACAAATAAACACTCAATACACTTAACAGTCCTACCTCAAAATGAAGGAAAAAATAAAACAATACCTGTCAGAATGGCTAAGATGAAAAACTCAAGTGAAAACACATGTTGACTGGGTTGTGGAAAAGGGGGAACACTACTTCATTGCTGGTGGGAGTGCAGGCTTGTGCAACCAATATGGAGGTCAGTCTGGCAATATCTTAGAAAACTTGGAATAGCTCTGCCTCGGGACCCAGCCATACCACTTCTGGGTATACATCCAAATGATTCCTCACCAAATCACAAGGAAGTTTCCTCATCTATGTTCATAGAAGCCTTATTTGTAATAGCTAGAAACTGGAAACAACCCAGATGTCCCTCAACAGAAGAAAGGATTAAAAAACTATGGTACATCAGAAACAAGGAAATTATGCAATTTGCAGCCAAATGGATGGAACTAGAAAAGCTCATCCTGTGTGAGCTAACCCAGACCTAGAAAGATCCACATGGCATCTACTTACAATTGTATTTTAGCCATATATTACAGGATAACTATCCTACAACCAACACAACAAAAAGATCAGAAACATAGACTTAGTTACCTATCAATGGGTCAATTTGCCCAAGGGGTGCTACCATGAAGGCTCCTAGTGCAAGAGGAAGCTCTTAGCCCTCATATGACTGTTTAACTGAGAGGGGCTGATATGTAGGAGCACTCCACATCAGAGGAGTGGGATGGGTGGGAGAGGGAGGAGAGGGTGGAACTGGGAGGGGTGGAAAGAGGAGACTATGATGGAGATATAACTTAATGTAATAAATAAACATTATAATAATAAAAAATGAAAAATATTTACTGTTGTGACTAAGTTTTCATTCATTCATTTTAAAAAATAACAAAATTAAAATGTGAGATAAGACGAGATCGGGCGCGTTCAGGGTGGTGTGATATTTATCCTTCTCAGCTCTCTGAGGTGTTTGAAGAATAGACAGCTTGAGTCTCATAGCTAAATTTTGAGTTGTTTAGGAATCAAGAGGGCGTTCTAGATCTAAGAAGATGGTTATAATAGTGATGCAAGTTAGTATGAAAACTAAGTCAGTTATAGAACTTTAAACTCATGGAGATGGTTAGAAGGTAGAAGGTTAAAGTCAGGGGCCAAATATGTATGAACTGGACATTGGGAAGGTACATCGGGCCATTTAACTCTCATAAATGTGGCATATTTAATTCTGCTGTTTTGTATAGAATTTACTGTTATAAGAGAAAGAACCATTTGTTGGAATGAAAAGAGAAGCTGTTGGGGGGGGAGAGGGTGGAAGGGTGGGACAAGAAGGGGGAATAGGGAAGGGTTTGTGACTGAGATGTAACTTGAAAAAAATAAAGTACTTATTAAAAAATATGAGATAAAACAAAAGTGGTCACATTAAAGTTGGACAAAACAAACCTACAAAAATTTCCTTTTTGTGAAAACCAAGAGAAGGAAAAAGAATCAGAAACTCACTGGTTCATATACTCATAAATCCAATAAAAATATACTAAACTGGATGCCATGTCATATATGCAGAGGACCTGGTACAAACCCATGTATGTGGTTTCCTATGGATTCATATGAGTTTGTTCATGCTGGTTTAGAGGGCCTTGGTTTCTTGCTGTCTTCCATCCCCTATGGCTCTTGCAGTCTTTCTGCCTCCTATTCTCTAGCATTTCCTGAGGTCTGGGGAGGGATGTGATGGAGACTTCCCATTTATGTCTAATTATTCCAAAGTCTCTCACTCTCTACATGGTGTCTGGCTGTGGGTCTCTCTGTATTGCTTCCCATCTGCTGCAGGAGAAACCTTCTGTGATGATGGCTGAACAAGGCACTGATCTATGAATATAGCAGAATATCATTAGGAGTTATTTTATCATTACATTTTTTTTCTTTTTCTAGACTATTACTATTTGTTTTTATCCTAGGTCCCTGGTGTACCTAGTCTCAGGTTCTTGGTCACACAAGCAGGGTCCAGTATAGAGTTCTATCTTATGGAGTGTCCCTTAAGTCAAATCAATTATTGTTTGGTTATTTTCACAAGCTTTGAACTACCATTATTCTAGCATGTCTTGCAGGCAAGATATCATTGTGGACAAAGAGTTAGTGGTTGTCTTGGTTTTTACATTTCTCTTTTGAGAATGAGCAGACTATGTTCCTATACCAAACATGCTGGAATGCAGGGCAAAAACTCTATGTAGGTACCAGTTCAACAATCCCATGTTCAATGAGTTGTGTGGGTATTTTGTGCAGCAATGGGGCCTTGCTGACAGTTTGTGGAGATCAACCTATAGTCTTGTATAGGTCACATTACATGAGACAGTTCTTGAAATAGAGATAACCCTCAATAAATATTAACATTACATCAGGAAGAAAATTATTTAGTACCTACCCCTGTTTAAGGCAAAGGGTAAGGATGCCAGTCTATGACAAGGGTATGCGTCCTTAAAAGTTGTAGATTTGAATCGCTGTTCTCCAAGTTCAAAACCAATGAGATTTTCTATGTTCTAAAGAGAATAGCTCAAATATCATTATTTTATCATTGATTCTGTGCTACATTTGATCAGGTTAATTTGATTGTGTTTAGACATTGCTTGTCAAGAATGATTGTTGCATAATTCTAAACAAGCAGGATAAAGAACAGATAATATTTTTTTTATTTGTATGACAACATAAGAACTGAAATATCAATGAAATCCATTTTTTCACCAGTTGAGAGAACTCCACATTTTACTTGGTTTTTGAGAATTGTGATGAATTTTGTTTCACTAACCAGTCCCTGCTGTTAGTGGATTACTATAAGAGAGTAAACAATTGCTGTTCATTTATGTCACACATTATTTGAGGGTGCCTGAAATTTCTCTTTACCTGTCTTACTTCAGGGTTTGAGAAGTATAGAATAACAAAGCAGTTCTTTTGTACATGATTCAGTTCCATTCTTCAGAATTACCAGCTCTATGACATAAAGAAAAGCACACAGTGATAGAACCTCAAACACTACTCTCAAAGCATATCCCTAGGCATGACAAAGGGTTCTTTTAACTCACATACAGTGGCCTTAAGAAATCATATTCCGAGCTTGGAGTAATGGCATAGTAATTTCTTTTCCTACAAAGAAAGGCATTGCAAGTCATATATACAACTCAGCATTAATGGTGTGGTGATACATAACCATAACATGAAAGAAAAAAATGATTCAAAAATATCCTGGACTGTAGATGTAGCTCTGCTGGTATAGTTTTTTTTCCTAATATATGTAAAACCATGGGTTTTATCCCCAGCGTTGCATAAACCAATGTGGTCATAAACAGCTGAACACCAGAACTGGGGGAATGAAGACAAAAGAATCAAATGTTCAAGGTCATTAGGGGCCTTTCTATAAGCAAGTTTAATGACACTCAAAATAAAAGATTGCCCATTCCAGATGTATTGAGAGTTACAAAAAATATAGTTCAAAAGGGGCTATGAGTTCTGTCTAATGATATTCTGCTCGATAATATCAATAATCCAGAGATAGAAACAGAAGGATTGAGAACTTTGAATGCATGGTACCTCATCATATAATTATGAAGAAAAAGCATCTGTACAGTTACGTGTGTCTGTAGTGGTAACATCTATTTTAAGACACATTTGAACAAACATTTTTGTAGGAAATTCAAAAGAAATTACCCTCCATTCTGGTTTTTTTTTTCACTAATTTAAACAATTTTGATAGTAATTCAGATGGATTATTTGATGTCAGTAATAACTTGCCCATGTCATGGTCTGGCATCCACAGGAAATAGATGGTAAATTAAATCATTAATTATTGACCCTATACATTTAATTAGACTCACCTTTTAATTTTTTTGCATAAAATGTATGCATTTTTCTCCTGTGCTTTAATTAACATAGTCATAAATCAGTAGCTAGACTCAAAACTGAGCTACAAGAGAGGTGACTCAATTTCATTTATATTTTAAGCAAGATATCCATAGACAAAGATGCAATAATTTTGTAATTTCATGGAAATTTGCAGGGGAAAGTGACAATTTCATGGTGACATCTAGGGAAATGTGATGATTTCATGCAGATTTAAACCTATGTCCCTAAAGCATCCGTAAACACAACTCACATGAGTTTAAAAACTGCTTCCTATGAAATGTTCAGTATTGTAATTATGAAAATGAATGGGCAAGTACAGTAGAGAAGCTTGAAAGTTAGGGTAGTTGATCCTATTAATACTATAAGACTAATTACATTGCCATCTGAAGCTAACTTATTAAGTTACAAACTTGTATCAAGTAATTTCAAATAAAAACAATTCTCCACTCAGGTATTACTGACTTAATTTGGCACAAAACTAACACATTTTTTAATAGGGAGCACATACTGTCATCTGACAACTCAGCTTCAAATTAAGTAAATTACTAATAATATTAAACTTAAAAAGTTTCATAATTGTTGAATAATGTTATTTAATATTATACTATAAAATGATGTGTGTGAGCAAGCAGAATTGTATATAACCTTCATTAAGACATAATGCATCATCACTCAGACCTTTATTCACAGTTTTATTTCACAAGTAGGTGAAGATTCTCAGATAAAGGAACTTTAGGAATATTTTTCTAAAAGCTGACAGTAAACAAGTACAAAACCATAATATACAAACACACACACACATACACACACACAAAACCACACAGACATACATATGCATGCCCATGTGCATACACACACAATACACCAAACACACATAGTCACATGCTCATACATGCACACACATACAAACACAAGCCACAAGTAAAATATCTTAAGACTCAACTATATTTTACACAAAATTCTCAACAAACTTCCAATTTAATGCAATCTGACACCATCTGGTCACTTAGTTCTTTGTGAGCTAATGGGAAGGCCTTACAAAGACCTTTAAGGGAGAGAAGGTAGTCAGGGAGGAAGCACAAGACTGAGCTAAGGGATTTAGAAGAAAAGACAGATGTTAGTGATTTCTTGGTCTCACAACTATCTTGTAGAAACCATCCTTCCTTTTCATTAAGTCTCACATAGTGCAGCCTGCAGAATTATACTCTGATTTTCATGCTGATCTGCACCAAAAGTAACAGAAACAAAAATACTGTATTTATACAATACTTTGAGTGTTGGCAAGAAGGGACAACTCAGCAGGTAAAAGCACTTTCCATAATGCCTAAAAGCCCAATTTAGAGTCCAGAACACACATGTGGAAGGAGAGAACAGATTAGGGCAAGTTGTCTTCTGACCCTACACATGCCTCTGCTCGTGTTCATGTGCAAGCTCTCACATACGGACATACACAGTAATAAGTGACGGTGTAAGTAAATAAACATTGAATGAAAGGTGTGAGTGAGAGAACTAAGTCCATCAAATAAAACTGTGATGAGGGAAAGATGACAGTTTTAAGTTCTATTAAGGGTGTGAAAAATGTGACTTTTCCACAGAAACAGAAGCCAAGTTCATCTAAACACACAGATATGCTGTACTGTGCATAATTGAAGTTCCTCAGCATGAGTGTCGTCATATGAATAGTGATGTATATTTACTTTTATATATCTCTGCAAACTTAAAGTTTTTAAAAACCACATCTTACACATTTTCAGGCATTTATAATAAAACATAAAGACATTCACTAAACAAAATTCCTATTGGTAATGATTCCTTCTGTTTTGTTTATTAATTGCAGAGTAAAGTGAATCACAATGATTATTCTCCATTTAATTTTCTTCTTATCCTTTGAATTGACCTAGTATATTATTTTCTTTGTTGGTATATGAAATATACTTTATACACTATATACTTTTGATTATCCTGGGCAATCTTCAGGACGTAGCAAGCAAGACAATGACTGACAAATGGAATCTGGATGGATGCAGGTAGAAAGGGCCCCACCATGCACAGAGCAAGAGGATGAGGAATAAGAACAGGCTTACATTCTGAGACAATAAAACATTTAGGGTCCTATTTTCATTTTGGTTTGTTTTTAAAGCAACTTTGGAATGGGCTGTGATTTACAAGCATAACATCCTTCTCTTGTTGCAAAAGTGGAAGTCTGACTAGAGTAAGAAAACTATAAAGAACAGATTTCAGTATGCAGAGGGCTCATCAAGTGGTAAGCTATTCAGAAGAAGATAATATTCCACCTTACCCCTTTGTATCACTGTATTCTATCTCCACTTTCCAGATGATTATTAACACAGAGATCCACTACTGGTCAAGTTGAAGAGAACAAGAAAGCGTGGAGTGCTCAGCTAAATGGGTTGTCTATAACACTTTCTTCCATGAATCAGGGTTTACCATGAAAGAAAAGACAGCAAGATTTCAAGAGCATGTGGGATGGAAGGAAATAATTTTCCAAATATAACACAGAGTTGCACATATGAACTTACAGCATTTGTGGCAGCATGCAGAAGACTTACAAACATTTAAGACAAAATCCCAGGAAAGGTATAGTGCTAATAAAGTCCACTTTGCTGATGAGCTATTGATAACTGACTGGGAGAGGAAGAATCAATTTTCTTTGAGAGTATGGCCCCTGGTAAGTTAACAAAGCATCAATGGATAGACATAAACCCAAAAATATATGGGCAGCATAAACCAGTCTTGAGATTTTTTTTTCTTAAATTTTTTTATGATGACACAAAGTTGGGTAAGTAAAAAAGAGGGGAGATTTATCAGGGAGGGGAAGAATATAATCCAAATATATCACATGAAAATTTCAAAGAACTAACCAATATTAAAAGTAAAAAATGAAAATAGAGAGTAAAGGAATAAGAACAGTAATTCCATACACTTAAAAAAGAACTATAAGAAAGTGTTTGTTCAATGCCTATTTTAAGAAATAAAGATGTACATTTATTATCAGGAAATAATATAACCAAAATAGAAAAATGTTGGTACAATAATTAAAAATCAAACTTTAATATGGAAAAATGCAGGAAAAAATGTACATTTTAATTACCTTTCTGTTAGATTTTCACAATTGTGACAAATTAGTTAGCAGAAACAAATAATGGAAGGAAGATTTGTTCAGAGTTATGGTTCATGAGATTTCAGGTCACGGTTGGTTGGTCACAATGTTTCTTGGCCATAGTGCATCAAAGCATCATGGTCTAAGGGTATGTCAGAGCATAGCTGCTTGTCAAGTGGTGACAGGAAAGAAAAGACAGTAGCAGAAATTAGCTTGGGCGAAGGTATTCTCCCGAAAGCCATATGTCTATAAACCCATCTCCTTAAAATAAAGCCCTACTTTCACATTTCCCTCACTTATCAATAGTATATTAAGATTTCAATCCATTATAGGTTAAACCATTAACAATGTCAGAACCATTGTGATCTAGTTGTCTCTGGAAGTGTCCTCCCAAATGCACCCAGAGTTGTATTTTAATAATCTCCTAGTCATCCCTCAATACATCACCCTGACAGTGAAGACTAGCCATCACAGTAGCAGAGATGGATGGGGATAAAGAAAGTCATTACAATATTTTAAAGTAATGGAGGCAAAGCAATCTGGAAAACAAGATATTGTGCAGCATTCTAGAGAATCCATTAAATATCATAGTTCTTAGAATGTAAGGTTATACAATATATGGTTGAAAAACACATTTAAGAGATCTCTATTAAAGAACGCCATTAAAATAATTAAAATTATAGAAGAGGCAAAGGCATTCAGGATGAGTTCAAAGACAGAAATAAGAGAGATGATAACAGAAGTTTGAAAGTCAAATGCTTGAGTAGTAGTCAAAGCTCAATGCATAAATCATGTCTCTGTGAAAAGCCAATGGTAACATTATGTAATCAAGTAGATAATATATTATTTGGTCCATTACTGATAACAATGTTCCAAGATTCTAAACAGCAAATATAGGACATTAGGTTTGTTCAATACTTTGTTTGATAGCATCTGATAATCAATATCTTCTTAAGCCTTTCAAGATATCCCTTTCTTCTGTGACACCATAGATAATGAAACATACATGCTTTATTTTGACTAAAAGTTCTGAGACATCATACAACAATCGTTACTGCTGATAAGTATTACAAAAGTGTAACATACAGTTACATTTTTCTGAGCAAAAAATACACAAATCTGAGAAGTATATTATATTACATAGAAATATTGTAGTTTCTTAAAATGGTAGCTATAATCTTTTGAATATATTTCAAACAATCGCATTAGAATCACAACATGAAACAATAAATACTAGGATTGTGACACAGATTATCATGGCATTTCTAAGACAAAATTAGACTTAGAACCTCCAGATAAATGATTCTCAAAGATCCAATGATAAAGATAATGACATGTGCAAGCAAGCATGGATCTGCTAGTGATAACAGTTTTACGTTGTTTAAAGAAATATCTTGAAATAACACAATCCCAAAGAAGATAGTTCATTACTGAGCCAGCACTGATCAGATTTTATAATGTTTATTAAAAATCTGTAAGTGCCTAATGATATGGATACCAATAATGCAATTTCTCAAAAAAATACTATTCCAATTGATAAAGAAAAAACATCCCTGTTCAAAAATGAACTCAGAAAACTTGAGCTTCAGTATAAATGATTAATTTACCTTGTGTTAGACAAAAATAACATAATGCCTTCAAACCTGAAGTTATAGCTTATGATATGATAGAAAAGCGGAACTACTTTGTTTCTCAAATTAATATTATGCTTAAAGCAAAAACTAATTTATAACTATCCTATCTTCTTAAATGCATTGGTTTTTAATATGTGTTGATAACAGGCATATTTGATTGGTCTGTCTAGTTAAATAATGGTGCCCGTTAATGGGATCAGTGTGTAGAGTTGAAACAGTCAATTAAGAAACTGAGAAAGACAAAATGAAGGCTAATATTTTAGATTTCTATTGCAAAGTGAAATAAATGATAGTCATACTGGTGTTTGGATTCTGTTTGAAATGTTACATGTGGCATTTTGCAACAAAAGATGCAATTAGCAACTTGGCTGGCACTGTCACACTTCATCGGAAACACTTCACTGGATGTCTGTCAAAATCAAAGCAGCTGTCACAATTTAACATAGAAAACTATTTTAAAGAACTTCTTGTATACTGAAGTTAAGTCAAACCAGTAATTATACAGATAACAGGCAGAATGCAGACTAGAACATTAATAAATTTTTACCCTGAAATAGTTTTGTTTTACCTTTTGCTGAAACTTTTTAATGTGACCTTGAAAAAGATATGGCAACACTATTATGACAAAATTTGCCATTCTACAAGGCACAAGAGATTTTCCCTTCTAAGCACAACTTAGGTGTCTGCTAAAAAAATATATAGTATTTTACACCCTGTTATTTTTATGTTTTCAGGACAATGATATTCCATTTAGTCTAAGACTTTCTCGGAGATTAAAACAATTATCGTTTGCTGTATCTGATGGAGACAAACCTTTCTCTGGTGTGATCAGGTCTACAAACTCTACTGTACTGATCTGGAATAAGTGATCTATGTATCAATACAAGTCTCCTTCCTTGCAGGAATGAATTCAGAGTGAGTGGTCCAGTTACCTAACAAGATCTGAAAAGATATCTATTTTCAGAATTTTTTTTATAATTTAATTTTTTATTTCTTCAAGTTACATTTCAATCACAATCCCCTCCCTACTCCCCCCTCCAGTCCCACCTTCCCACCCTCTTCCTCCTCTACTCTCCATCCTCTACCCCCCCTTTTTTTAGTTTAAGGTATATTTTCCCCCCAACAGCTCCCCCTTTCAGTTCAACAAATGGTTCTTTCTCTTATAACAATAAATATAATACAAAACAGCAGAAATAAATAGGCCACAATTATGAGAGTTATATGGCTTAGCATACATTCCCAATGTCCAGTCCATATTTATTTGGCACCTGACTTTAACATTCTACTATCTAACCACCTCCATGAGTTTAAAGTTCTATATCTAACTCAGCTTTCATACTAACTTGCATCACAATTTTAAAAACATCTTCTTAGATCAAGAACACCCTCTTGATTCCTAAACAACTCAAAATTTAACTATGAGACTCTAGCTATCTATTCTTCAACCACCTCAGAGAACTGAGAGGGATAAACATATCTGATTATATAGGAAGTGCAGGGCCTGCAGCTTCCAAAACTAAGAAATGACATATCTGTGGCTGCCTGGACAGTTCCCATTTTCTCTCCATATATTACAGCATCAATCTTCAGCCGTTTGGCCCCATTTCTAGGACAGACATTGATTCTAGAGCAAGAATTATGAAGGACTTACCTACTCTGTCTTGGCAGAGCTAGGTTGTCGACTTACCTGCTTCCAAGTTTTGTCATTTTTGGACAGCATTCTGTCTACAGTTGAAGCAAGCAAGTGGTTTTTCTTGCCAAGAGATAGGCTTGCCACTAATTCAACCATATCCCACTGGAAATTCTTCGATGCTCATCTTCTACTTGGAGTAGATTAGAGGGTGCTGTCAGGAGCTGACATGTCTCGATATCAAAAAATCTTAAGT
>CAJQZJ010022347.1:0-17622 GCA_907164525.1 Lophiomys imhausi | reverse complement strand
CATCTTCTACTTGGAGGAGAATAGGGGGTGCTGTCAGGAGTTGATATGTCTTGATATAAAAAATTCTAAAGTTACGAAAACATCTTTGAATGCCATATTCTGCAGATCTCTTGAGGTTTCTGAAGAGGCCCTATCTATCTCTTATATTAGGGTAAGCAGATGTTGCTTGTCTCTTAGCAGGTTTATTTCTGATTAGCTTAGCAAGTAACTATAATAGGCTGTCATAGTACCTAACAGAATGACTGGCTTGCATAACCATTAGTTTGCATTTCTTAATTATCCTAAACAGTTCATGACAGTTAGTAGTAAAAGGCCGAAACATCACATTTCATTTTTTTTTTATCTCCTAACCCTTCCATCCCATTTCTCTGGGGTGGGGTGTCCTTATATAACAGTCCCTCATCTCAGTTGAGAGGTCGTATGAGGACCAAGAGCCTCTTCATTCATTGGGGATCTATGAAGCAGTACCATCAGTGAAAAGTGTCTCGTTGCCTGGGAGAGAGAACTACTAAACAAACAAATCAATAAGCATACAATAGATAAAAAAGACTAAAAAATAGAAAAAATATAACTAATATAAAAAAATAAATAAAAAATAAAAATTAAAAATAAGAAGTCTATGTCCAAGTTCCCTTTCGTGTGTTAGTTGTAGTATTGATACCTTCTACTATATAGCTAAAATCCTACTATAAGTGAATAGATGCCATATGTGTCCCTCTGAGTCTGGGTTAGTTCACTCAGGATGAGCTTTTCTAGTTCCATCCATTTGGCTGCAAATTGCATAATTTCATTGTTTCTGAGAGCTGAATAATATTCCATTGTGTAGATGTACAACAGTTTTTTAACCCATTCTTCGGTTGAGGGACATCTGGGTTGTTTCCAGTTTCTAGCTATTACAAATAAGGCTGCTATGAACATAGATGAGGAAACTTCCTTATGATTCCGTGAAGAGGCATTTGGGTGTATACCCAGAAGTGGTATGGCTGGGTCCTGAGGCAGAGCTATTCCAAGTTTTCTAAGATATCGTCAGACTGACCTCCATAGTGGTTGCACAAGCCTGCATTCCCACCAGCAATGGAGTAGGGTACCCCTTTCTCCACACCCTCGCCAGCATGTGCTGTCATTTGAGTTTTTGATCCTAGCCATTCTGACAGGTGTGAGATGGAATCTCAGAGTCGTCTTGAGTTGCATTTCTCTGATGATTAAGGATGTTGAGCATTTCTTCAATTGTCTCTCAGCCACTAGGGATTCCTCCTTTGTGAATTCTCTATTTAGCTCTCTCCCTCATTTTTTGATTGGATTATTTGGTTTCTTGGCATTTAATTTGAGTTCTTTGTAGATTTTGGATATTAGCCCTCTGTCAGATGTGGGGTTGGTGAAGATTTTCTCCCAGTCTGTAGGCTGCCGTTTTGTTTGAATGACAGTGTCCTTTGCCTTACAGAAGCTTTTCAGTTTCATGAGGTCCCATTTATTGATTGTTGATCTCAAGTCCTGAGCTGTTGGTGTTCTGTTCAGGAAGTTGTCGCCTGTGCCAATTAGTTCGAGGGTTTCTCCCACTTTCTCTTCTACTAGATTTAGTGTGACCGGCCTTATGTTAAGGTCTTTGATCCACTTGGACTTAAGTTTTTTACAAGGTGATAAGTATGGGTCTAGCTTCATTCTTTTACAAATGGACATCCAGTTGGACCAGCACCATTTGTTGAAGTTGCTGTTCTTCTTCCATTGTGCCATTTTGGCTTCTTTGTCAAAAATTAGGTGGCCATAAGTGTGTGGGTCTATTTCTGGATCTTCAATTCGATTCCATTGATCTACTGGTCTGTTTCTATACCAATACCATGCTGTTTTTACAACTATTGCTCTGTAGTACAGCTTGAAATCTGGGATGGTGATACTCCAGATGTTTTTTTATTGTACCGGATTGATTTAGCTATTATGGGTTTTTTGTTGTTCCATATGAAATTGAGGCTAGTTCTTTCCAAGTCTATAAAAAAATTGTGTTGGTATTTTGATAGGAATTGCATTGAATCTATATATTGCTTTTGGTAGGATGGCCATTTTTATTATGTTGATCCTACCTATCCATGAGCATGGGAGATCTTTCCATCTTCTAAAGGCCTCTTCCATTTCTTTCTTCAAGGGCTTGAAGTTCTTGTTGTACAGGTCCTTTACTTGCTTGGTTAGAGTTACCCCCAGGTATTTTATGTTGTTTGTGGCTATTGTGAAGGGGGCTGTTTCCCTTATTTCTTTCTCAGCCCATTTGTTTGTTGTATAAAGAAGGGCTTCTGATTTTTTTGAATTAATTTTGTATCCAGCCACTTTGCTGAAGGTGTTTATCAGCTGTAAGAGTTCTCTGGTGGAATTTTTGGGGTCGCTTCTGTATACTATCATATCATCTGCAAATAGGGATAATTTGACTTCTTCGTTTCCGATGTTTATCCCCTTGATGTACTTTAGTTGTCTTATTGCTCTACCAAGAACTTCAAGTACTATATTGAAGAGATATGGTGAAAGTGGACATCCTTGTCTTGTCCCTGAGTTTAGAGGCAATACTTCAAGTTTCTCACCATTTATTTTGATGTTCGCCACTGGCCTGCTGTATATTGCCTTTATTATTTCTAGGTATGGCCCTTGTATGCCCGTTCTCTCCAGAACTTTTAGCATGAAGGGGTGTTGAATTTTGTCAAATGCTTTTTCTGCATCTAGCGAGATTATCTTGTGGTTTTTTTTCTTTCATCTTGTTTATATGGTGAATGACGTTGATAGATTTTCATATGTTGAACCATCCCTGCATCCCTGGGATGAAGCCTAGTTGATCATGGTGTATGATACTTTTGATGTGTTCTTGAATTCGGTTTGCTAGTATTTTATTAAGTATTTTTGCATCTATGTTCATGAGGGAGATTGGTCTGAAGTTCTCTTTCTTTTTTGGGTCTTTGTGTGGTTTAGGAATCAGGGTGATTGTGGCCTCGTAGAATGAATTTGGCAATGTTCTTTCAGATTCTATTTGGTGAAAGAGTTTGAAAAGTATTGGTGTTAACTCCTCTTTGAAGGTCCGGTAGAATTCCATGCTAAAGCCATCTGGCCCTGGGCTTTTTTTGGTTGGGAGATTTTTAATGACTGTTTCTATTTCCTTAGGGGTTATAGGGCTGTTTAATCTGTTTATCTGATCTTGATTTAGTTTCGGTAGGTGGAATCTATCAAGAAAATTGTCCATTTCACTTAAGTTTTCAAATTTGGTGGAGTATAGATTTTTAAAGTAGGATCCAAATATTCTCTGGATTTCCTCAATGTCTGTTGTTATTTCACCCTTTTCATTTCTGATTTTGTTGATTTGTGTTTTCTCCCTCTGTCTTTTAGTTAATTTGGCTAAGGGTCTGTCTATTTTGTTGATTTTCTCGAAGAACCAACTCTTGGTTTCATTGATTCTTTGTGTAGTTCTTTTTGTTTCTAAGTTGTTGATTTCAGCCCTAAGTTTGATGATCTCCTGCCTTCTGCTCCTCTTGGGAGTGTTTGCTTCTTTTTTTTTCCAATTCACCCAGTTTGGCTGTTAATTCGCTAATATGAGCGGTCACAATTTTCTTTTTGAAGGCACTTAATGCTATGAACTTTCCTCGTAGCACAGCTTTCATTGTGTCTCATAGGTTTGGGTATGTTGTGTCTTCATTTTCGTTGGATTTTAAGAAGTCTTTCATTTCTTCCCTGACCCAGTGGTCCTCTAGTAAAGAGTTGTTCTATTTCCATGTGAATGTAGACTTTCTGTTGATTCTTTTGCTATTGAAGTCCAGCTTTATTCCATGGTGGTCTGATAAGATACAAGGGGTTATTTCAATTTTCTTGTATCTGTTGAGGCTATCTTTGTGTCCAAGTATATGGTCGATTTTGGAGAAGGTTCCGTGAGGTGCTGAGAAGAAGGTGTATTCTTTTGTGTTTGGGTGAAACATTTTGTAGATATCTGTTAGGTCCATTTGGTTCATGATCTGTGTTAGACTCATTATTTCTCTGTTTGGCTTCTGTCTTGATGATCTGTCCATAGTTGTTAGTGGGGTGTTGAAGTCTCCCACTATTAAAGTGTTTGGATCGATGTGCGATTTAAGTTTTAGAAGCGTTTCTTTTATAAATGTAGGTGCCTTTGTATTTGGGGCATAGATGTTCAATATTGAGATGACCTCTTGGTGTATATTTCCTTTAATGTGTATGTAATGCCCTTCTCTGTCTTTTTATTAACTTCAATTGGAAGGCTATTTTGTTTGATATTAGGGTGGCTACTCCAGCTTTTTTCCTGGGTCCATTTGCTTGGAAGACCTTTTCCCAGCCCTTTACTCTGAGGTAGTGTTTATCTTCAATAGTGAGGTGTGTTTCTTGTATACAGCAAAAAGATAGGTCTTGTTTACGGATCCAGTCTGTAAGTCTGTGTCTTTTTATTGGCGAGTTGAGTCCATTGATGTTGATGGATATTAGTGACCAGGGGTTGTTATTTCCCATTATTTTGGTATAGCTGGCTGTCTTGTGTTTCTCTTTTGTTTAGTTGCTGTGGAGGTTTCTATTTCCTCTGTTTTCTTGGGTGTAGTTTCTTCTCTGTGTTGGAATTTTCCTTCTAGGATCTTCTGTAGGGCTGGGTTTGTGAGGAGATATTGTTTGAATATGATTTTGTCATGGAATATCTTGTTTTCTCCTTCTATGTTGATAGAGTGTTTTGCTGGGTATAGTAGTCTGGCTGGGCACCTCTGTTCTCTCAGGGCTTGTAGGACATCCGTCCAGGCCCTTCTAGCTTTTAAAGTTTCTGAGGAGAAGCCAGGTGTGATTCTGATGGGTCTGCCATTGTATGTGACTTGGCCTTTTTCTCTTACAGCTTTTAATATCCTTTCTTTGTTCTCTAAATTTGGAGTTCCTATTATTATGTGGGGAGAGGAGTTTCTTTTCTGATCTAATCTGTTTGATGTTCTGTAAGCCTCTTGGATTTTTACTGGCATCTCTTTCTTTAGGTTTGGGAAGTTTTCTTCTATGATTTTGTTGAAGATATTTCCTGGACCATGGAGTCGGGAGTCTTCTCTTTCCTCTATGCCTATAATTCTTAGGTTCCGTCTTTTCATTGAGTCCTTGATTTCTTGGATGTTTTGGGTGAGAGATTTTTTAGCCTTCTCATTTTCTTTGGATGTTGTACTGATTTCTTCCATCGAATCTTCCATGCCTGAGATCCTGTCTTCCATTTCTTGCATCCTATTTTTCATACTCACATCCGTAGTTCCTGTTCTCTTGATTCTCCATTTCCTCTTTTAACTCTGACTGTGTTTTCTTTATTGTTTCCATTTCTATTTTCATGTCTTGAAAGGTAGTGTTCGTTTTGTACATTTCCTTCTCCAGTTTGCTTGTTTTTGTCTGGAGATCTTTCATTGCTTTATCCTTTTCCTGTTCAAGCTGGGTCACCTTGGCTTGGAGCTCTTTAATGATGTTATTCGTTGTTTTGACTTGTAGAAATGTGGCTTCTTTGAATTCCTTCATAGTTTTAAGTTCTTCTTGAAGGGACTTTATCACTTTCCATAATGTAGAATTGTTATCGTTTTCATGTGTTTCAGTTGTGGTGAGGTGGTTCGGGCTGGACGGAATAGCGTTGCTTTCTTTTGTTGGAGACATTTCGCTGTGTTTTTTTTTTTTTTTTTTTTTTTTGTCTCTGGCCTCTGGCCATGAGGAATTTTTTTTTTTTTTGCTGTCTTCTGGACTTGGGTCCAAAGGGGGCACTGTGGTGTAGGAGTTGCCTTACTCCACCCCTATAAGGAGAGTCATTCAGTCCTGCCTCCCAGGTGGGGACCTAATTAATTCAGGTGGCAGAGCTGTGCACAAGTAAGCTCTGATTCCCTGCTGGAAGGGCCCTTAATAGTACAAAAGTTCGATATAGGACAGTTTCAAATATCTCACAGTTTGCCCGGGGTTGGTTCCTGTAGGGGGTAAATCTGCAGTTCAGCTCCAATAGCCTTGCTGCTCCCGAGGCTTGGAAGCTGGCCTGTGACGTCACAGACTGGGATCTGAAGGCACTTTGCAGTGGAGCTACTTCACTTCCAAGGATCGCAACCTTTCCCAGATAATTGGATCATCTGTGTGAGACCTGGGAGTGCCCAGCAGGGTGGGGATTATCTCTGTGTGGTTTCTGAATCTGCCTGCTGGGTATTAGGTTGGGACTTACCGGGTATTTCTCCTTTTGGGGGGATGGGTTATCCCGATTCCCGGGTCCAGAGGCTTCCTAGCATGTCTGAGAGTTGGAAGGGGCGTCCTGCCCAGGCATCTTCCGTGGTCCCTGTGTAGCTGGGTGAGATTTCGAAGGGGTCGTGCCCTTTGTACAGCGTCCTGCAACACTTGCTGCCTTGTGACTGTTGACCCTGAAATCAAAATACGTCCACGCCGGCCACCGCCATCTTGGATCCCCTCGCTTACTATATCTTGAACATCCTTCTATATCAATATCTACAAACTAGCTTTATTCAGCATTTTACTATAGGAATGATTATTTAGTTTTTATTCATAGGCATTTAAGACATTTCCATTCTTTGATGTTCAGATGATGCTATAATAAACACTTCATTTACTTCCAAGTATATACATTAAATATTTTTATCATTATAAGAGGAAATGATATACTAGAATGATTATAATCTCTATTTCTTGTATTACTCAAATATAGAAAGTATTTTTTAATATTTTATTGGTTGTTTCTATTTCATTTTCTGTAAAATGCCCCTTTATTTATATTGCTTGCCTATACTACAGTTGTCTTTTTCTTACTTAATTTTTTGATTATTTCATAAGTGTATGTTTCAGAGAAATCAGCAATTTGTGGCTATTATAAGATCCATATGTATGGAAAAACACAGAAGGGAACAGGCTATGATATTTAGAGCCAGGAAGTTTGTGAACTATATGACACTATTACTGTACCATGGTTTTAAATAATTGTTGACAGAGATCTAGACACACACACACACACACACACACACACAGAGAGAGAGAGAGAGAGAGAGAGAGAGAGAGAGAGATTAGTTTCCTTTCCTCTAACTTCTCTTTCTAGCGTCTCTACAAACTGGCACTATACCACTCATTCCTGTATTATACTTCTGACAATGATACCCTCCTCGACAAAATCTTTCAAAAAACTAACCACCGCTTAACAAGAGTAACAGCAGCAAAACATCTTTTGCTGGTGTTCATGGATATCTATGACCTGTCTCCCTAAACATCTGTTTTAGCCCTATTGCTTTCTTACTTGTACCTATATACTAATTAAACAAGTCAACAGATCTTCACTAGCAGAGCTACTAAGGGAAAACAGGGACCCACTGGTTTTCTTAAATAATGCATAACACTTAGGAAAAAAAGTCCTGGGTGTAAAGTCAGGCTAGGGACTACAACAAGATTACTGCTGTCAAGAGGATGCCTGGAAAAGAAACAACCCTTCACTTGGGGGATAAGCTCTGCTGAAGGGGTTTTCTTGCTGTTGATTTTTTAGTTACTATGAATCTCCAGTCATTCTTTAGAGTACATTTTGTGTTATAATAGAAAAAAAGTCATCAGGGGCAGCAGCAGGAGTGACAGGGAGTTATTAGGAGAATCATCTTAAAAAACTCCCAAAATAATTATGAAACGGTCAGTGGTAACTCTTTGAAAACTTCACTAAGGACTGAGTCCACTGACCATCCCAGTTATACACCTGCAATGCAACTCTAACTAGCACTTTAGTTTTTGTCCCAGGAACGCCAAGCTGCTCAGAATTTTCTCATTTTAATTTTGTATTGGCATGGCTTTTAAAATCTCAAATCCTTCCAGATCACTGTTAGTTACTCAAGTATTTTTTAATCTAAGATCTTGGTCAGAGCTGGGTGTAGTACCACATCCCCGCAATCTCAGCTAAAGTAGGAGGATGTCAAGCTTGAGCCCTGCCTGGGTTACAATGTGAGATTCCAACTCAGGAAGAGTCAGATTAGAGACATCTCCTCTACAATTCTTCCCTGGAACCGCTCTGTATGTAGATGAGGTAGCTGTTCTTATTGTTTCTTTCTAAGTCACACTGTATTTATGAATTTGTATTAATGGCTAAACTCTGAATTTATAAAAGTACAGAAATCTCTGTATCCTAGACACTAAGTAGGCATGTGATAAATATTTATAACTCTTAAACAAACGATCATTCTTCATAGTTAAAAGCAAGAAAGGCTATTAAACCAATGAAGGTCTTATCAGAAGTCAGAAGATATGTAAGAATCCATAATAAATTGGATCTGCTTTAGACAGTACTGTAAAGTCCTCAAGAACAGGCAGAAAGAACTGTGAACACTCTCACCAACAAGTGCTCTCAAATGAAATCAGTTGGAAGCAGTTTTCATTAAGATGGATTGAATGTGGCATCGTGAGAAACACTTTATCAAATGTAGTGTTTTACTTAGTGATTAACTATATACCAGTTGATGAAGCTCCCTAAATCCTTTGTAATCCCACCACTCCAATAAACATTTAATGAGTATATAAGTTCAAAAAGCCTAGTAGAGGATTTAAACCTTCAATCTTGTTTTTATTTACTCTTGGAACTCAATTTCTCAGTTCAGGTGAAGAAAGCTGGTACTTCAGGCTCATCTGTGGCCCTGATAAAATTAATGTGCCTTCCAGTGTTTAAATTAAACATGATATTTAAGATGAAAGAAATTTAGGCAAAGTGCCACAGTAACAGTCACACTTGCCTAAAAATGTCGGAACATTAGCAAATCGTTTTCTTAAAATGATTGAGAAATTAAAAGACTGATTTGTCCTAACTTGGAGACGGACTTTCGTAACTGAGTCCTGCAGTAGACAGCAGGCATGTCTGCATGTGTGGCACACCACAAGGCCTACTTGCCTGTGTTGGAATGCATGATCTCTCATTTGGCTTCTACTATTTACTATTGATGTACCTCTGGAAAGTGACACTGTTTTTCTGAGT
This sequence comes from Lophiomys imhausi, assembly GCA_907164525.1. Lineage (NCBI taxonomy): Eukaryota > Metazoa > Chordata > Mammalia > Rodentia > Muridae > Lophiomys > Lophiomys imhausi. Next base: position 8,663 of record CAJQZJ010022347.1, on the reverse strand, counting down.
TTTCTAATCTTTAAAATGGGAATATAAATACTAAATGTCCCAATCTCACAACTTTATGACTGTGTTCAAGAAAATGATTTATAAACCACACAATATCATAGAAATATGAAGCAGTATTACTATTTTTATGTTGTACTCAACAAATAAATGGAAGTAACTAAGTTGGGCATGGTGGCATATGCCTGAATTGTTAGCACTTAGGAGCTAGAGGCAGGATTGGAGGTTCAAAGCAACTCTGGGCTTCCTGCCACCCTCAAAAAAGGGTGAAATAAAACTATTTGAATGACGTAAAAAGTGTACTTATTTAGATTAATTTTGAACAATTTATCCACCATGTGGTTTTTCTTGAGCTCAGAGAAACGTAATAAACTATCCATTAACTATAAATTGGGAGAGGGAAGTGAACAAAGAAAAAGACCTGATTGAGTAAGAAGGGAAGGATAAAGATAATTTAGCAATCCTGAGGTTAGTAAATTTTGATATGACTCTAATAAGCAAACCATTTAATTATATGTATCAGTGATTTGCCTCTGCTAAAACACCTAGACACTAATAACAGCAAATCATCAATTGTTTCATTAGAAATATCCAGGAGTTAATAAACAAGAGCTTATATTTCTCTAGAGATTATCAGTCTGAATAAATCTACATGACAACTTAATAAAAGTTCTTTTGTTGGCATTTTAAGCACCTGCATTTAAAGCCGTAATATATGAGGCATACATAGAAACTCTTGAAATGAAATTGAAAAACGTATCTATGCTTACTGGGGAACTGAAATTTTGGAACTATTATCTTATTTTAAGTGATAATCATATTGTGGTTAAGAAGAATTTCATTGTTTTGCAAAACGCATGCTTAAGTTTTTAGAAGTAATAATTTGCTTTGAAATGGTTTCATCAAAACCTAACAAATATATAAGATATCTGAAACGTTTCTGTGAAGTTTAAAATTTTAAACTTCAAAAACTTAGTTGTTCTAAACACGAAAAGTCTATATGAAATTTTAATCATTTATTGATTAAAAATAATGTTTTGTATGTATCGGCTGTGAATCAAAACTAGAACTTCATGTATGCTAAGCATATACTCTCTACCAGTAAGTTATATCCTTCATTCTAAATAATGCAGTTTTAATTATTTTCTGCACCAGTTAATAGTTTCCATTTTAAATCTGAGTAATTAAAATAAAAATTCATTATAAAAATGTACTGATTGAGGCCTGGGGCTGGTCTGTGCAAACGTACATGAGTTTGCTCTCTAGCATCCATGTGAAAAGAATAAGCACGCAGGCAGCCTGTGACAGAAAGGCAGAGAGAGAAGGCTCTCTGGATCAAGTCTTTGTTCAGCATGTCCATATTGTATATAGTACCTACACATTGGTAATTTAGTAGTTATTTGGTTAGAAGCTAGACTGTCATTGCACTGCAGTGCCTGTCTTCAAGTAACCCTTATTTTATTTCATGACCATCCCTGAAGAGCAAGAATACTGATACTAGTTGTTTAAATGTGTTCTTTAAGTGAAAAGGTGAACATATAAAAGTACTTAGAATATTGTTGTAATTGTTTTATTTTATCATTAGCTGAGTAAAAGGCATATAATATGGGTGCCAAGAACCAAACTACTCCTCTACAAGAGCAGTATACATTCTTGACTTTGGAGCCATCTCTTCAATTCCTAATCAGCTCTTCTTACTCTTAGTATTCTTAATTTAATTTATAAATTAGAATTAAATGGGAGTGGGAGACACTGGTTTCAGGTCATCCTGGGCCACACGAATGAATTGAGGGTGGTTGACAATCAGGGAGACGCTTTCTTCAAGTTAAAAGTTAAAGGGGTGATCCAGTAGTAGAATTCTTGCCTAGCATACAGGAAATAGGCACAATTCATAGTATAGCAAGAAAGAACAAACGACTCAAACCATCAAATCACAAAGAAAAACTGCACAGAATAACGAGAATAGCACCCCCGTAACAAACAAACCAAACCAAACAGCAACCTGTCACCTCATCATAAAGCTGTTTAAGAAGGTAGCTATTATGCAAAGAAATTAGGATAGAAGTATGGCAGAATATTTTTAGTTCTTTTAGATTTTGGAATATTTGCATAGTCTTTATTGTTTGACTGTCCCTAATTCAAATATTGAACATTCAAAAGTTTTAAGACTTATGTGGCTGAAACAATGTTGTACTTTGGAGCAATCTGGGTTATGATTTTTAGGTTAGGGATGCTGAATCTGTACACTTGGCATTATGAAGTTTTAGACATACACTGGGGCATTAGGATGCAGTTTTCACAGATAAATGGGGGCTACTTAAAAGGAAAAAGTATGTTGGGAAAGAACTGAAGAAATTTTCTATTAGGAAGTCTTCATTCATATAACTGACAACAATATAAACATATAGTTTGGTTCCTTGTAAGCATGTCCACCAACCCCACTATGCCCCAGGTTACAGGTCCTTCTGCAAAGTCAACAGGCAACATTAAATAATGCCCCAGTGAAAACGGGCAGCTTGGTGAAGATTAAGTTGATAGAAGAATGGAAACAAAAATCAAGACTTAAATCTCAAAAGTTGGAAGAAATAATAAACACTGTCTCAGACTAACTGGTAAACCAGTACAATACAATTTTAATCAAAATACATAAGACTGGACTTACGTCTCGTGCTTTCACATAGAAGGCCTCTTGGAAAGCTGCTTCTAGTGAGCCAATAAAGAATACAGGGTGGCAGTCACCATATCTATAGGAAAAATTATGTATATTAATAAAGAAATGTTTGAAACTCATACCAAAGTCTCACAAATTAAATCAATGATTGGTACATAAATATTGTGGCTAACATCTAGTACAGACCAAACACCAAATAACTTCTTTTAATGCCCGAGTGAAATTTGTAAATTTTAAAAATTCTTCCTGGTCTGTACTAATATATTAGAACACTGGAATTTTTAACAATAAGCAAATATGTACATATAATAAGTGCTATGAAACTATGTCCAAAGAAGCACTTCTTGGTTACTTGATTTTATCAGAATTTGAACTTACATTAACTTTTTCTCATTTCAGTTCATTTATTTGAGAATTTAATCCCAGGGGGAAAAAAACCTGACGTACATATAATAAGTGCTATGAAACTATGTCCCAAGAAGCACTTCTTGGTTACTTGATTTTATCAGAATTTGGACTTACATTAACTTTTTCTCATTTTAGTTCATTTATTTGAGAATTTAATCGCAGGGGGAAAAAACCTGATTCTTATGAAGTTTCCATATTATAGTATTACCAGAAAAATAACACTAAAAGAGGAATATAATTTACATCAAAGTGAAAATTAGTGTCTTTAAACACTTCAGTAGACTCCAGAATATATAAAGAACTTACTAAAAGTCTTTAAGAAATGCTAAAGAATCCAAAAACAAAAGTTAAAAGAAAAATTCACTTACATTTAAATTTTAATTATCTTTTAATCTAATACAGTGTAAATGATTTTTTATTTGTCCTTGGACACACTAAAAATTAATATGATATATCCTGGTCCTTTGAGGAACATAAAACATTACAGGAGTGATCCATCTATTAAACATCTATGAAGATACAGGGATAAACTATTAAACTTCTATGAAGATATAGGGATAAACTGAATACATTTCTGCATTGCCACAAACAGTTTATTAGTTACATCACACTGAACAGTATATCTTTCTCTATCATTACTGTATGAATTGATGAATAAATCCTTTGAATGCTTAAGGAGAAATTTAAAACAACTTGTAATTAAAATTGTACCCCCCACGAAAAAAAAATCACAGTAGTATAAGAAAACATCAATTTTATAGTTAATATCCTAACCCTACCTTGAAGAAAACTCTGCAGTAAATTGTAATAAGGCATCTCCTTCATTTTCTGCGTTTTCTGGCACTAAAAAACAAACAAAAGAAAAAACAAAAACAAAAAAAACAAAACAAATAGACACAAAAAACAAACCACATAACATCTAATCCCACATATAAGAAATATATTGAATCAATAAAAAGGAAATAAAATTAAGTTTAGCTTCTGTGATATATCTCATGGGACATTTTAAACATACATTAGAAGATTTTTATCAAGCAGAATACAAAAGAATCCTTAAGAAAATTTCAATGAATAGATACAATCCTATTAAGCATCTAAATTATGTATCAATGTCAATTAGGATTTCAGTGCTTTCATAAAATAGATATTCAGTGATTAAATTATATCAATATTTGAAAGCATCTTAAAGAATTCACTAATTGGAAATTGCCAACTTTATGTAAATACTATATCAATTTCTGTCAAAAGGAGCCCCTAATTTTACAGAGGGAAGAAGCCAAGTGTGCTTTTACTTTAGAAATCATTTTGCATATTCTTTCTTATTCTCTGTATCATGCATCTCATAAGTGAAAATGAAAAAGACGGCACATACATAGATTCTACTTTTTTTCCTTCTAAAAATGGGAACCAACAGTGAATAAACAGGTAATATTACTACTATTCATTATCACACTGACATCTCTGACACATGAACAAATACTAGCAACAGAAAGTACGGTTGTTTGTCAATCAACTTCTAAGATAAAAACAAATAGAATTGGAACTAAATCATATATTGAAATGTTTACTACACATACTTTTGTCATTTTTCCTGTGCTTTGGAAATTGGAGGTACAATCAGAACTCAACAGACTCTGGTTCTAATGAAGCATGTCCACCTCTTATGCTTTATCTCTCTAAACTTAAAGGTCTGTAAGGGGTTTTTAAGTCTACTATTCTTTCTAAGTGTAATGCTAGAAGGGGGAATTATAATGCTTGTCCCAAAGAGCTACAAATACTCACTCATTGGAGATTTTCTCAGGGCAGATGATGTCATGCCAAATACTTCTCCATCATCCACTCCAAATTCTGAAGCATCTTCAAAATCATCTCCGTCACTATCACTAACCATATGAACATCCGTGCTTTGCTATTTAAGGAAAGCCTCCATTAGATTCACATTGAGTTTAGCATATCAAAATTTAAAGTTATGAAATTGCAATAAGATAAAAAGCTTCATTAAATACAAAACCATAAAGTAAAGCTTAATATTTTTCATTTTAAAGATCACAAACATTTATAAACTATTTGTGAAACTTGTAGTCCAAACACAGGAGACTGACAAAATGAACAGTTATAAGCTCAACAAAGATAGAGATTTCTGTGATATCCTAACATATAGTACACAAATAAGTGCCCAACAAATCAGGAAATGGGTACAACTAGAAACTCAGAGACAAACTTAAGCTATGAGTCTCTCAAAAAGCTCACATTACTATCTGTACTTGGCAAGCAGGAACAAGGTAGAATTCACACTTGTCATTTTCTTACTGCAGTAAACCTCAGCAAGACAGACATCTGCATCCTATCCTTACAGTATCATTAGGAGATACATAAAATACACATCTATGAAATTCCAATGTAAACTGAAAGCTACTAAACATGAAATATAGTAGTATATTTTAATCAGTAACCTGTTATTGAGAATTTACTATATGATAGGCACTGATTCTTTACCAGCAACATGTTGATGTTTAAGGCATTAAAAATAACAACGTGGAAATAAAAACATGTCTGTTATTCTCTAGATTAAGATAGTATTCTCAAATGTTAAGATTTAAAACATTTGAACTAGGTTATGAGTATCAATGAATGTCCGAGCCTTGACTGAAACGAGGGTCCAAGCAAATCAACTGGCTAAACAGCAATACTAAGTTCAAAAGTGGGTCACAAAAACTATTTACTAAATAAATTTTTTACATGAAGTTGAGTATTGTTCTTTCAAGTTCTGTAAAGAATTATATTGGGATTTTGATGGAATTGCATTGAATCTGTACATTGCTTTTAGTAGGATGACCATTTTTACTATGTTAATCCTACTGATCCATGAGAATGTGAGATCTTTCCATCTTCTGGTATCGTCTAGAATTTCTTTCTTCAAAGATATGAACTTCTTTTCATACAAGTATTTCACTTGCTCGGTTAGAGTTACACCAAGATACTTTATATTATTTGTAGCTATTGTGAAGGGGGTTATTTCCTTAGTTTCTTTCTCAGGCCATTTATCATTTGTATATAGGAAGGCTACTGATTTTTTTTTTTAAGTTAATGTTGTATCCAGTCACTTTGCTAAAGTGTTTACCAGCTGTAAAGTTCCTTGGGAGAATTTCTGGGGTCTCTAATCTATACTATTATATCATCTGCCATAGTGATACTTTGACTTCTTTCTTTCCAATTTGGATCCCCTTGATCTCCTTTAGGTTGTCTTACCCCTCTAGCTAGAACTTCAAGTACTATATTAAATAGATACAGAGAGAGTAGACAGCCTTGTCTTGCCCCTGATTTTAATGGAATGCTTTAAGTTTCTCTCTGTTTAATTTGATGTTGGCTATCAGAGGTATATTGTCTTTAGAAAAACAAAAAACCCTACAACAGCTAAAACAATACTGCACAATAAAAGAATTTCTGAAGGTATCACCATCTCTGATGGTCAAGCTGTACTATAGAGCAACAGTAATAAAAACTGAATGGTACTGGCATAAAAACAGACAGGTTGATCAATGGAATTGAATCAATGAACTAGAAGTAAATCCACACATCTATGGACCCTTGATATTTGACAAAAAGCCAAAACTATACAATGGGAAAAAGATAGCATCTTCAACAAATGTTGCTGGTCTAACTGGATGCCTGCATGTAGATCCATATTTATCACCCTCAATAAACCTCAACTCCAAGTGGATCAAAGACCTCAACATAAAACCAGGTACACTAAATCTGATAGAAGAGAAAGTGAGGAAAAGCCTTGAACGCATTAGCAAAGGAGACAACTTCCTGAACAGAATACCAACAGCTCAAGCACTAAGATCAGCAATTAAAAAATGGGATCTCATGAAACTGAAAAGCATCTGTTAGGCAAAGGACACTGTAAATAGGACAAAATGGTAGCCTATAGAATGGGAAAAGATGTTCACTAACCCTGTATCTGACAGAGGGCGGCATCCAAAATATATAAAGAACTCAAGAAACTAGACATCAACAAAACAAATAACCCAATTAAAAAGTGGGGTACAGATATAAAAGAAAATTCTTAACAGAGGAATCTCTAATGGCTGAGAAACACTTAAAAGTAAGGAAAGACTTTTCATTAGTCATCAGGAAAAAGCAAATAAAAATGATTCTGAGATTCCATCTTATACCTGTCAGAATGGCTACTATGAAAAACTTAAGTGACTAGATATGCTGCTGAGGATGTGGAGAAAGGGAAACACTCCTCCACTCCTGGGCATATACCCAAAACATGCCCCACCATACTGCAAGAACATTTGCTCAAACATGCTCATAGCAGCTTTATTCTTAATAGTTAGAATCTGGAAAAAACCTAGATGTCCCTCAACCGAATAATGGATAAAGAAAATGTGGTACATTTACATATTACTTGGGTATTAAAAACAATGACAGCATGAAATTCGTAGGCAAATGGATGGAATTAGAAAAGATCATCCTGAGTGAGATAACCCAAACCCAGAAAGGCAAACATGGTATGTATTCACTTATAAGTGGATATTAATCATAAACTACAAGATAACAATGCTACAAACTACGTACCCAAAGAAGCTAAGTAACAAAGAGGGTCGATGGGGGTGGGGTGCTCTCGAGTCTCATTGAAAAGGGGAAATGGACGAGATCGCGCCTCTTCAAAAACCTCAAGAGATCTGCAGAATATGGCATTCAAAGATGTTTTCGTAACTTTAGATTTTTTTTATATCAAGACCTATCAAGTCCTGACAGCACCCCCTATTCTCCTCCAAGTAGAAGATGAGCATCGAAGAATCTCCAGTGGGAGATGATTGAATTAGTCGCAAGTCTATCTCTTGGTAGGAAAAGCCCCTTGCCCCAACTGTAGACAGAATGCTGTCCAAAAAGGACAAAACCTGGAAGCAGGTAAGTCGACAGCCTAGCTCTGCCAAGACAGGGTAGGTAAGTCCTTCATAACCCCTGCTCTACAATCAATGTCTGTCAGAGAAGCCGGGCCAAACGACTGAAGAGCGATGCTGTAATGTATGGAGAGAAAATGGGAACTGTCCAGGCAGCCACTGGTATGTCATTTCTTAGTTTGGGAAGCTGCAGGCCCTGTACTTACTATAAAATCAGATATATTTTTTTCCCTCTCAGGTCTCTGAGGTGATTGAAGAACAGATAGATAAAGTCTCATAATTAAATAATGAGTTGTTTAGGAATCAAGAGAGTCTTATACATCTAAGAAGATACTTTTAAAATTGTGTTGCAATTAGTATGAATGTTGAGTCAGATATAGAACTTTAAACTCATGGAGATGTTTAGATAGTAAAATGTTAAAGTCAGGTACCAAATACATATGGACTGGTCATTAGGAATGTACGTTAAGCCATATAACCCTCATAACTGTGGCCTAATTACCTCTGTTGTACTGTATTGTATTTATTATTATAAGAGAAAGAGCCATTTGGACTGAAAGGAGAAACTGTAGGGGGAAATAAGATATACCTTAAACTTAAAAGAAAAAAAAAGGGAAGAGGATGGGGGGTTGAGGGTGAGAGGGTGGGACTGGAGGGGGAATAGGGAGGGG
>CAJQZJ010022344.1:0-15876 GCA_907164525.1 Lophiomys imhausi | reverse complement strand
TGGGTCCTGTTTCTCTGACAGACATTTGTTGTAGAGCAGGGATTATGAAGGACTTACCTACCCTGTCTTGGCAGAGTTAGGCTGTCGACTTCCCTGCTACCAAGTTTTGTCCTTTTTGGACAGCAGTCTGTCTGCAGTTGGTGAAAGGGGTTTTTTCATGCCAAGAGATAGGCTTGCCACTAATTCACCCATCTTACAGTGGAGGTTCTTCGATGACTAAAAAAAAAAAAAAAAAAAAAAAAAAAAGGCAGGTGGCAGGGCTGAAACACTGTGAATGGAATAGAGGATACAGCCATTCGGCCTGGTTTTGCAGACCTCCAGGTGTCGAGAAGACGTGGAACTAAGGTAAAATACAAGAGAATTGTGGTATTGGCCCATGCCTTTGACTTCAGCGGAGATGGGGGGAGCACCGTAGAGTTGGTGGTCTTAAGTAAGTTTATTCTTAATTGAAGATAATTTATATGTTGCATTCCATTGTAAATTATAGTGAATAATATGCTGAAAATATCTTAGAGATAGACTGAAGTTTAGAAACTGTTTTAACATCAAACAGACATTCTTTTTTGTATTTCTAGAAAATAAACTTGAAGATATGTCTATATCTATATCTATGTGTCTGTCTATCCTATCCTATCTCTCTGTCTGTCTGTCTATCTATCATCTATCTACTTAATCAATCATCTATCAACTATCTATATCTACATGCATCAATTTTAAAGTAAAGATATATTATGATTATATATTTAATGTATAAAGATATCACAGGCATATGACCATGTTAATAATTAATAATGTGTTTATATGACCATTTTAGTGGTTACACCACATACGTTGTGTGGATATGTCTTTATGCTTGACTGATAAGTTCATGCTGTTCATTTTCAGAACATTAGATTTTTATATTAGTATACATTTTGATTGTCTTATTTCTCCTTTAAATGGTTCAATGAATATTTTTACAGTTTACAAGTGTCTGCATGTTTTTGTAGCTTGCACTTCTAATATATTAATCATAAGCAAGCAAACAATCAATGATAAAGAACCAGCATTGGCATCTCATAGAAATTCATACTCAGAGAAAAGAGGTACCAATGTGCCCCTAACTTTCCCTGTAGGGAAGGATCCCAGATAGAATGTGAACGCTTCTTCTCACTTTCTATTAGCACTTAAATCCAGTATTCTCTGCATTCTTATTGTGCTTGAAAGATTTTTCTTTTTGAATTTTCCATTTTTTTCCTCTCATTGGTGTTAGAAGATAAAATTTTAATTTCAAGAGGTACTTAAATGACAAGCTTTTTTTCCATTACTGTATTATTATATTTTAGTTCTTTTTGAAATTTATTGTTTGTAATTTAGAACTCTTTAATTTTTACATTAAAATGATCACTTACCTCTATGACATTTTAAAAATTTGTCATCATGCTTAAAATTTTTCTTATCCTAAGATAATATATTTATGTCCATATGTATTCACTTATATTATTATAACAAGCCAAAAATAAGTATTGCTTAGTTAAGTTTTGTTCTTTTACAGTTTTTTGAAGACAGACTTCTCAATATACTTTAGCTTTTGAAATATGTTATTTGTTCAGCAATACTCTGTAATTACATATATGTAACTTTAATTTAAATTTAAATTTGTGTGTAGTAAGTCTCTATGTGTGAATATATAAGTTAGGGAAGTGCCCGTGGAAACCAGAACAGCGTGTAACTCCCTCAGAGCTGGAGTTGAGGGTGGTTGTAAGCAGTCCAATGCAGGTGCTGGGAACCCAGCTTGAGTCCTTGGAAGATCATGAGCTGCTTTTAGTCTCTGACCATCTTCTAGTCCCATCTGTAATTATGTTTTTTGGTTTACTGAATAAAGAATTAAAACAAGTTCTTAAATGTTTTACTAAATCTTTGGCAATAACAATAATAACTTTTTAATTTGCTATCTTAACTTTTCAATGTTTTTCAAAAATTTTGAAAAGTTCAAGTATTATGTGACAGTGGTCAGAGAATAGGAATTAAGGTTTATAATTAATAACTACCTACATTTTAGTTTTGGCAAGAAATGGTCATTATAAATTATTATTTTAAATAATTAAAATATTTCATTTATAGTTGAAAATATAATATATATTTGTTAGATATTATTTTCATGTGACAAATCAGTTCTCAATGAATATGCTAGTCAGATTTTATTTTTATGGTTTAATTTATGACTACTTTTTTTCACATTTTAGTGTTTTTTAAAAATTGTCTTCCACATTATTGTGCATCCAGTATTGAATTTCAAATCACTATAGTAACCCAGACAATTTATATTTACCAGTAGCTTAATACACATTGACAGTTCTTGTAATTACAGACAATCAGGTCTATTATACATAAACTATTTTTATCCTTTTTAAATTACACCCATACATTATTGTCAGAATGGAGTAGACCTCTATATTTGATATTTTATTTATTTATTTAGACATTTGGCATCTGTTCCCATAAGGCTGTTTGTATTTGGTTAGCTCATAATGATTCTGGAACTGTTAAAAATGTTAATTCTGAAATACATTAAAAGACTATAGCTTAATGATATTTGCAGCAATGAATTATTACAAATGTGTCCGTAGTTGAGACAGCTATTTCCACACACACATTTCCATGAGTAGGCTCTTAAATGCTTCTTAAAATTGATCTTTCTTCTATCTACTTGTTTCTGTTTTTGGTTTGTTTTGTTGGCATGCTGGACTTTTAATTGAAATAGTTTTTGCTTACTTCATCTTGGATATACTAGGTTCTAAATATATGGCCTTGCCCAGAACTTTGCATGTGGTAGGCAAATGTTCTACCACTGAGTTACATACATAACCTTGTGGGTTTTTTTATGAACAAATCTCCCCCAAAATTAAAATATACCTTTTGATAATTTTGTAAGTTACATTTTATGAACTTACATTTTCAATTAGTGTTGGTAAAATTCATTCTACATTAGTGACCACTTTGATCCATTACATAAATATTCTATATACCATTATGGATTTTTTTATTATCTTCCAGATATTTAGGGTCACTTCAAATCTGTTCTCTGTAAAGTTTTCAAAGAAATTTTCAATATAGCTGTTTATTAATTTTTCTAGGAATAGAAAACTATCACATATTTTAATGATATGTACACTCCTAATACCTAAACAAGAAATATAAAAATACTATAAGAAAAATTTCAGACCCATTTTGTGCATGAGTATGAATGAAATTATTCCAAACAAAACATTAGCAAATTTAATCAATAATGCATATAAATATGAGAGATTGAACTCAAGTTGGATTCATCCTAAGTGCATTATATAACATTAGAAAATGCATAAATAGGGCTGGAGAGATAGCTCAGCGGTTAAGAGCACTGGCTGCTCTTCCAGAGGTCATGAGTTCAACTCCCAGCAACCACATGGTGACTCACAACCATCCATAATGAAATCTGGTGCCCTCTTCTGGCCTGCAGATACACCTGCAGACAGAACACTGTATACGTAATAAATAAATCTTTAAAAACAAAAATTAAAAAAAAAAAAAAAAAAAGAAAATGCATAAATATAACTCATTAGACTAGGACAAAAGTATTTCAATGGATATAAGAAATATCACATATAATATAGAACAGAATATGCAAGAAAAACTTACAATAGAAATATCTGTACATTTGAAATGGAAAATTCTTTCTTAAACTGATAAAAATTACTCAAGACATTAAGATAAAAAATGATAATAAGTCAAAAGCATTGACAATGCTCACAACTCATATTATTGTAAACCTGTAGTGGAATAAAGATTGTAGTGGTGAGTGCTGATGAAATGGCCCTGTACAGAAAGACTCCTGATGTTAAGACTGTACAACTGCATTCAATTCACAGACCCTACATGGTGAAAGGAGAGAACCAGTCAAGCAAGTTGTCTTCTGACCTGCTTATATGAACTGTGGCAAACACCCCACCAACACATACACAAAATAAATTAATTAAATATATTAACTTTTAAATGAGTACAGTAAGAAGAGAATAAAAAGTTTGTTCATCATCAATGGAGAAAAACAAAAGACTAAACATCAAGGAAATATAAAGGGAAAAACAAAAGCTTAAGTGTTTGTACGTATTGTAATTTATATATAAATAAGATCTAGAGATAATTTATTAGGTATAATGGAGAGTCTTTCAAAGGACTCTCAACTCTGCAACTATTGACTATTTGAAAGTCCTTCTTTCTTATAGGACACACCCTAAGCATGTTTGGTAACATAGCAGCAAATCTGACCTCTTCCATTAGTTGTCAGTGGCAACATTTTATCATTAGGTAAAAATATCCTCACACTCTCCCAAATGTCCACTGGGAAATAAATACACTTTTACTTTACAACAATTTTCCTACATAGCAGTCATGCATTAAAATGTCAGCTGTATTTTTTATACTTGTAAAAAAGTCATAGATAATATTATTTAAGATCCACTCACAGTCGTGATGGAGAATATTATATATACATATATATGATATCCATAAAATTGGGAAATTACTGTGAAAAGAAAAAGTTTAAACAAGTCTGTATATGTAGTCCATGTTAAAATGTGTTATTAATATTTTTAAGGTTCTGTGTTTTATATTTAATACCTAACAACAAACTGGAGAAAGAAAAAACTAGAGAAGAGAGAATAGACATTATAAAATGGTTTTCAGACTTGTTGAAGAACTAAATACTTATCACCAGGAAACAACCACTAATAAATAGGAAGATAGTATAAAATATTAAGTTTTCCCCAGATGATTTTCCAATCCTAACCCATTTATTTTTATGTAGCAAACATGAAGCAAAGGGAAGTCAGAAGAATATTTAGGATTAATGGATGACTTACCTTGAGCGTTTAAGCCATTGTATGGATCTAAGTAGCTTATATAACATGATATTACATGAAAAATAGACAGATGGGCCAGTGGAATAATAGACAAAGACAGGCTGATTTTTGGTAGATTTCAAATACAAAGTGAGTGTAGCTATCCAATCAGTGAGAAAGCAGGAATTAAACAGAAAGAGTTGAAAATTGTTGTCCTTATATAAAATTGATATTCTATCTCTATCTAACTTCATATATTAATTACAATTGGATAAAAATATACATGGAAATTATAAGTTTGAAGTCTCAATAAAATAAAATTAATGACATTTAGATTTTGGGATTAAAATTAATTGTTATGTAAGAATAAGTCATTCACCACAAAAATTAATCAATTCAGTTATGAACCTGTGGTGGTTTGAATGAGAATGGTTCCATGTGTTTGAATGCTTAGCCTCCAGTTAGTACAACTGTTTGGGAAGGATTAGGAGGTGTGGCCTTGGAGAAGAAATGTTAGTGTGAGTAGGTTTTGATATTCTCAAAAGAAATGCTAGGCCCAGGGTCTTTTTCTTTATTTTATTATGCAAGTTTATTTATTCATTTTATAATTTATTCATTCCAGGTCATAGCCCCCTTCCTCCTAGTGTCTCTTTCATTGCATGCTGCCTGCTATTTAGGATGTAAATCTTTCAGTTATGCTCCATTGTCATGTCTATCTGCTTCCCTCCATGATGATCTTGTACTAACACTCTGAAACTGTAAGCAAGCTCCCAATTAAATGCTTTTTTTTAAAAGAAATATTACCTTGGCCATGGTGTCTCTTTACAGTAATAGGAGAGTAACTAAAACAGAAGTGTCCTTATATAAAAGCAAAATTTTATCTCCAACTCACTTTACACATCAACTACAACTAAATTGAAATGGATTTGAAAATGATGATTCCTCACCAAACCACAAGGACGTTTCCTCATCTGTGTTCATAGCAGTCTTATTTGTAATAGCTAGAAATTGGAAACAAACCAGATGCCTCTCAACAGAAAAATGGATAAAAATCTGTGGTACATCTACACAATGGAATACTACTCAGCCATCAGAAACAATGAAATCATGACATTTGTAGCCAAATGGATGGAACTAGAGAAGCTCATCCTGATTGAGCTAACCCAGAAGGATGCACATGGCATCTATTCACTTATAATTGGATATTAGCTATATAGTACAGGATATCTATACTACAACCAATGCACCAATGGGAACAGGAACATAGACTTTGTTATCTGTCAATGAGACACTTTGCTTTAGTGGTACTGCCTTGTAGGGCCCCAGTGTATGAGGAGGCTCTTGGCCCTCATATGACTGCTGAACTGGGGTGGGGGTCTGGTATGTAGGGACACTCCACTCCAGAAGAGTGGGATGGAAGGGATGGGGTAGAGGGTGGTTGGGCAGGACTGGGAGCGGTGGAAAGAGGGCACTGTGATGGAGATGTAACCTAAAGTAATAAACATAAAAAATTATAAATTTAAAAGGTCTCAGTAAAAATACAAACTAATAAATTTTAGACTTTGGGTGTAAGATTATTTGTTGTATGGAAATAAGATCATTTGCTGCAGAAATCATTATATTCAGTTATAAATTTAAGTGGCAAGATAATTTATGAAACAGCAACCTTTTTAACAAAGATATTTATTAATAACTATAAACTTATATTAGGCCTGCAGAACAGGCAGCGGCTGTGGCCTGGTGGAAGGCCTGTGACTGGAAACCTGTAGGCTTGCCTTAGCTATAGGCCTGTAGGTCTTTCAACCTGAAACTGAAACTTTGTTAACAATGATATTTATTAATAACTATAAATTGTTATATTAGGCTAGAGGAATAGCCGGCATCAACCTGGCAGGGCAGCTGACAGGGCTTGGTGGGAGGCCTGGGGTCAGCCTGGCTTGCCTTAACTGGCAGCCTGAAACCTTCAGCAGCCTTTGTCCCAATAACTAAATACACCAAGACCTCTTGAGGTTTTTGAAGATGCCCTATCTATCTCTTATATTTAGATAAGCAAATATTGCTTGTCTCTTAGGTATTCAAAGATGTTTTCTTAACTTAAGATTTTTTTATATCGAGACATGTCAGCTCCTGACAGCACCCCCTATTCTACTCCAAGTAGAAGATGAGCTTCGAAGAATCTCCAGTGGGAGATGATTGAATTGGTGGTAAGCCTTTCTCTTGGCAAGAAAAACCCCTTGCTTCAACTGTAGACAGACTTCTGTCCAAAAAGGACAAAACTTGGAAGCAGATAAGTCGACAGCCTAGCTCTGCCAAGACAGGGTAGGCAAGTCCTTCATAATTCCTGCTCTACAATCAATGTCTGTCAGAGAAATGGGGCCAAATGGCTGAAGATTGATGCTGTAATGTATGGAGAGAAAATGGGAACTGTCCAGGCAGCCACTGGTATGTCATTTCTTAGTTTTGGAAGCTGCAGGCCCTGCACTTTCTATATAATCAGATATATTTATCCCTCTCAGGTCTCTGAGGTGGTTGAAGAATAGATAGCTAGAGTCTCATAGTTAAATTTTGAGTTGTTTAGGAATCAAGAGGGCGTTCTGGATCTAAGAAGATATTTTTAAAATTGTGAGGCAAGTTAGTATGAAAGCTGAGTTAGATATAGAACTTTAAACTCATGGAGATAGTTAGATAGTAGAATGTTAAAGTCAGGTGCCAAATACATATGGAATGGACATTGGGTATGTATGCTAAGCCATATAACTCTTATAATTGTGGCCTATTTATTTCTGTTGTTTTGTATTTTATTTATAGTTATAAGAAAAAGAACCATTTTTTGGACTGAAAGGGAGAGTTGTTGGGGGGAAAAAGAAATACCTTAAACTAAAAAAAAAAAAAAAAAGAAGGGAAGAGGATGGGGGGTTGAGGGGGATGAGGGTGGAAGGGTGGGACTGGAGGGGGGAGTAGAAAGGGGATTGTGATTGAGATGTAACTTGAGGAAATAAAAAATAAATTATTAAAAAGAAAAAATACACCAAGACCTTTTAATGTTTCAACACTTAACCCTTAGCTGGGCAGACTCACAACTAACTCACCTAAATTAATCCAAGACCACCTAATCCCAACCAACGATATGGCTTGCTGTACCTTCCAGAGCTCTCAGACACATATCTGTCTGGTTCCCTGTCTCCTGGGGGAAGGAAAAGTTCCTCTGTGTAAAACCCAGGGCTCCTTTCTTCTTCCCAGGAAATCCCGCCTTCCTATACTCTTTCTGCCCAGCTAATTGGCCATCAGAGACTTTTATTAACCATTCAGAGAGTGCCTCAAAATTGGCACTGAAATCAGCCTCTGAGAACCAATGTATAAGACCTTCCTCCAACAAATCTCTCTGATGCAAGAGACACACTAAACTATTTGATTAAAGTCCTCTTCTACGTGTATGTTGTCTGTGCTTCTCTAGTTTTTTTCTCTCTCATTTTCTCCTTCTTTATTTGCCTCTCTCATGTGTCTGTCAACATCACTGTGAGAGATAGAACCATTAACAGTTATTTCTTCAATGAATATTTCATCTGCAAATTTGTAGATGTTAGATATTCAATGCATCAAAAATGTATAAGGAAGTTCAATGGCACCAGGCAACAGAGAAAATTTCTTATACAAAATGAGAATATATTGAGTTTGTGGGACAGTGTGATACTTTGCTTTGTTCACAAATTTCTCT
The DNA here is from genome assembly GCA_907164525.1 of Lophiomys imhausi. Lineage (NCBI taxonomy): Eukaryota > Metazoa > Chordata > Mammalia > Rodentia > Muridae > Lophiomys > Lophiomys imhausi. The sequence goes on along the minus strand of CAJQZJ010022344.1, from coordinate 7,305 downwards.
TAAGATGTATTACTTAATCTTACTTAATTATAATGGTCTTTTTATCCTAATCTTCTGCTTTAACCAAACATTTGATATTTTAATAGTATCTTTGGTCACTTTTCTTACAAGAGATTTCATGTAAACCTCCTAATACATCTGCTTTCCTGAGATGTGTATCACTGAGTATTTTGTCATTTCTTATGTTAAAAGTTCAGTTAGCTTATTTGAGTACTATAAATGGAATTATAGCTTGCATTTTTATTTCTCAAATAGGGCTATTCATTAACAATAATGACATTTTTCAATCATAAAGCACCTTTAATCCAAGGATCATAAAGACATTTCCACAAGAGAGAAGGCTATTCTAAGTTCAGTTTCTTAATGGAAAAATCAAGGAGGAGGATTGGCTCAGAGAATCACAAATGCCATTCAATTATATTCCTTGTCCTTTCTCATGTTTCACACAGCCAAAATGAAAAAAGCAGTCATTTCAGCCCAAAGTAGACAAATATTTTTAAGACTTTTGTATTTAGGTTTTATGGGAACATCCAATTATTTGCATGCCTTTGCACTCATATAGAAAAAAAAAATAACATAGATAGATACTCAATGGGATTCCATAAAAAATTGTACAACATAAACATATATTAATCTGGGGGGGCCAAGATGGCAGCGACCTACACTGATGCATTTTGAACATGGGGAAAAAGGAGCCATAAAAAACACAGAGTTATTGGGCACTGTGCAAAAACCGGAGGGGCTAGACCCCCCCCCCCGGGAACACTCACAGCTCCCAAGGGACTGTTAAAAGTCCCAGGGTAAGGCTCTCCCCCCATCTCTCACAGACACGGAAGCCACTAAACCCGGGATTCGGGAACTCCCATTTGGAGTGGCGCCTGGTAAGATCGACCCCAACTCACAGCAGGCAGAATCAGAGGCCACTTGGTGATAGATAACTAGCCTACTGGGCTCCCCACACCTCAGGAAGAACTTATACCCACTTAAAAAACTTTGCGAGATTGTGGAAGTCTTAGCAAGGAACAAACAGGGAGCTCAGCGGGTGGTCCACCGTGAGCGGAGGGCGGAGGTTCCGAGAGAGCAGGAAGCTGGGAACCCAAAAGCAGGCAGGAGGAGACGAATCCTGCGCACTTACGGCAGCGCAGCTGGGAAGGGAGCCCGGCTGGCAGGGCCAAATCCACGCGAACCCATGGCAGGACAACTGGGGAGAGAGCCAGGTGTGGGCGGGGCCAGGGATCTGCGCACCCACAGCTGAGCTGCTGGGGCAAGAGGACCACTCAGGCGGCCGGAGGATCCTGGGCTCAGTGCACTCACGACCGAGCAGCCAGGGAGGGAGACCCGCGGATGCGCAGACAGGGAGGGAATCAGGCACAGAGGCCAGGCCTGTGGCGAGAAGCCTAGTAAGAAAACAGAAATCGGGACCATAGCTGTATTCTGGAAAATCCAGACATATTAGGTGTGGAGCCAGACCCTGTCAGCCTCTGTGACGACAAACAAAGCCCACAGAATCGGTGCCTGGGCAAACAGGTCCATACCATCAGAACCATTACAGGCTGATAACTCAGAGTGCAACATAGAGAAGTCTGAATTGGGAGCAGTGAAACAATCCCGGTCCATTACTCACAACCTGGGAATAGGCTGCACCAGCTCACAGTGCCTCAGGCGATTAAAACCACAGTGACCATGAAATCTCCCTGTAAGCAACGACAGTTAGCCAAGTAACTCGTCCCCTGCACCAAATCATCCACTGTGGATCCAAGCACAGAAAACGACAAGAACAGACAGCTAAACGCATCCAATGGCCAAAGGTAAAAAAAAAAAAAAAAAAGAAATCAAGGAAATATGACTCCAACAAAGCAGAATTATCCTAGCTCATCCAATTTGGATGACCTCACACCAACAGAAACACATGAAAACGTTGACAATTCTGCATTATGGAAAGTGATAGAGTCCCTGCAAGAAGAACTTAAATCTATGAAGGAATTCAAAGAAGCCACAATTCTACAAGTCAAAACAAGGAACAACACCATTAAAGAGCTCCAAGCCAAGGTGACAGAGCTTGAACAGGAAAAGGACAAAGCAATGAAAGATTTTCATACAAAAACAAGCAAGCTGGAGAAGGAAATGTACAAAACGAACAAAATCATACAAGACATGAAAATAGAAATAGAAACAATAAAGAAAACACAGTCAGAGTTAAAAGAGGAAGTGGAGAACCAAGGGAAGAGAACAGGAACTCCGGATGTGAGTATCAACAATAGGATGCAAGAGATGGAAGACAGGATCTCAGGCATGGAAAATTCAGTGGAAGAAATCAGTACAACATCCAAAGAAAATGAGAAGGCTAAAAAATCTCTCACCCACAACATCCAAGAAATCAAGGACTCAATGAAAAGACGGAACCTAAGAATTATAGGTATAGAGGAAAGAGAGGACTCCCGACTCCAAGGTCCAGGAAATATCTTCAACAAAATCATAGAGGAAAACTTCCCAAACCTGAAAAAAGAGATGCCAATAAAAATCCAAGAGGCTTACAGAACACCAAACAGATTAGATCAGAAAAGAAACTCCTCTTGCCACATAATAATTGAAACACCAAATGTACAGAACAAAGAAAGAATATTAAAAGCTGTAAGAGAAAAAGGTCAAGTCACATACAATGGCAGACCTATCAGAATTACACCTGACTTCTCCTCAGAAACTTTAAAAGCTAGAAGGGACTGGTCAGATATACTACAAGTCCTGAGAGATCATAGGTGCCCAGCCAGACTACTTTACCCAGAAAAACTCTCTATCAACATAGATGGAGAAAACAAGATATTCCATGACAAAATCAAATTTAAACAATATCTACCCACAAACCCAGCCCTACAGAAAATCCTAGAAGGAAAATCCCAACACAGAGAAGATAACTACACCCAAGAAAACAAAGGGAATAGAAAACCCCTCAGCAACTAAACCAAAAGAGGCACAGGACCACCACCTATACCAAACTAATGGGAAATAACAACCCCAGGTCACTAATATCCATCAACATCAATGGACTCAACTCCCCAATAAAAAGACATAGGTTTACAGAGTGGATCCACAAGCAAGACCCTTCCTTATGCTGTATACAAGAGACACATCTAACTACGAAAGATAGACACTGCCTCAGAGTAAAGGGCTGGGAAAAGGTTTTCCAAGCAAATGGACCCAGGAAGCAAGCTGGAGTAGCCATCCTAATATCAAACAAAACAGACTTCCAACTGAAGATAATGAAGAAAGACAAAGAAGGACACTATATACTCATTAAAGGGAATATTCATCAAGAGGAAATCTCAATACTGAACATCTAAGCCCCAAATACAAAGGCACCTACTTTCGTAAAAGAAACACTTCTAAAACTTAAATCGCACGTCGATCACAACACATTAGTAGTGGGAGACTTCAACACCCCACTCACAACAATGGACAGATCATCAAGACAGAAGACAAACAGAGAAATATTGAGTCTAACAGAGATCATGAAACAAATGGACCTAACAGATATCTACAGAACGTTTCACCCAAACACAAAGGAATACACCTTTTTCCCAGCACCCCACGGAACCTTCAACAAAATCGACCACATAGTTGGTCACAAGGATAGTCTCAATAGATACAAGAAAATTGAAATAACACCTTGTATCTTATCAGACCACCACGGAATAAAGCTGGTCTTCAACAGCAAAAGAATCAACAGAAAGCCTACAAACACATGGAAATTGAACAGCTCCTTACTGGATGACCACTGGGTCAGGGAAGAAATAAAGAAGGAAATCAAAGACTTCTTAAAATCCAACGACAATGAAGACACAACATACCCAAACCTATGGGATACATTGAAAGCTATGCTACGAGGAAAGTTCATAGCACTAAGTGCTTTCAAAAAGAAAATTGTGACAGCTCATATTAGTGAACGAACAGCTAAGCTGGGTGAATAGGAAAAAAAAAAAAAACAAACACTCCCAAGAAGAGCAGAAGGCAGGAAATCATCAAACTTAGGGCTGAAATCAACAACTTAGAATCAAAAAGAACTATACAAAGAATCAATGAAACCAAGAGTTGGTTCTTTGAGAAAATTAACAAAATAGACAGACCCCTAGCCAAATTAACTAAAAGGCAAAGGGAAAGAACCCAAATCAACAAAATCAGAAGTGAAAAGGGAGAAATAACAACAGACATTGAGGAGATCCATAAAATATTTGGGCATTACTTTAAAAATCTATATTCCACTAAATTTGAAAACCTAAGCGAAATGGACAATTTCCTCGATAAATTCCACCTACCAAAACTAAATCAAAATCAGATTAACAGCTTAAACAGCCCAATAACCCCTAAGGAAATAGAAACAGTCATTAATAATCTCCCAACCAAAAAAAGCCCGGGGCCAGATGGCTTTAGCACGGAATTCTACCGGACCTTCAAAGAGGAACTAACACCATAACTTTTCAAACTCTTCCACCACATAGAAACAGAAAGAACACTGCCAAACTCATTCTATGAGGCCACTGTCATTCTGATTCCTAAACCACACAAAGACCCAACAAAGAAAGAGACCTTCAGACCAATCTCCCTCATGAACATAGATGCAAAAATACTTAATAAAATACTAGCAAACCGAATTCAAGAACACATCAAAAGTATCATACACCATGATCAAGTAGGCTTCATCCCTGGAATGCAGGGATGGGTCAATATACGAAAGTCTATCAATTTAATTCACCACATAAACAAGATGAAAGAAAAAAAAACCACATGATAATCTCGCTAGATGCAGAAAAAGCATTTGACAAAATCCAACACCCCTTCATGCTAAAAGTTCTGGAGAGAACGGGCATACAAGGACCATACCTAGAAATAATAAAGGCAATATACAGCAAGCCAGTAGCCAACATCAAATTAAATGGAGAGAAGCTTGAAGCATTTCCTCTAAACTCAGGGACAAGACAAGGATGTCCACTTTCACCATATCTCTTCAATATAGTACTTGAAGTCCTTGCTAGAGCAATAAGACAACTAAAATAGATCAAAGGGATAAAAATTGGAAATGAAGAAGTCAAATTATCCCTATTTGCAGATGATATGTTAGTATACATAAGCGACCCCAAAAACTCCACCAAAGAACTCTTACAGCTGATAAACAACTTCAGCAGGGTGGCTGGATACAAAATTAACTCAAAAAAATCAGAAGCCCTTCTTTATACAACAAACAAATATACCAAGAAAGAAATAAGGGAAACAACCCCCTTCACAATAGCCACAAACAACATAAAATATCTGGGGGTAACTCTAACCAAGCATGTAAAGGACCTATATAAAAAGAACTTCAAGCCCCTGAAGAAAGAAATGGAAGAGGCCTTTAGAAGATGGAAAGATCTCCCATGCTCATGGATAGGTAAGATCAACATAATAAAAATGGCTATCCTACCAAAAGCAATATATAGATTTAATGCAATTCCTATCAAAATACCAACACAATTCTTTAAAGACCTGGAAAAAGCTCTTCTCAACTTCATATGGAACAACAAAAAGCCCAGAATAGCTAAATCAATCCTGTCCAATGAAAAAACATCTGGAGGTATCACCATCCCAGATTTCAAGCTGTACTACAGAGCAACACTAATAAAAACAGCATGGTACTGGTATAGAAACAGACCAGTGGATCAATGGAATCGAATTGAAGACCCAAACATGGACCCACACACCTATGGCCAACTAATCTTTGACAAAGAAGCCAAAACCACACAATGGAAGAAGGACAGCATCTTCAACAAATGGTGCTGGTCCAACTGGATGTCCACTTGCAAAAGAATGAAATTAGACCCATACCTATCACCTTGTACCAAACTTAAATCCAAGTGGATCAAAGGCCTTAACATAAATCCGGCCACACTAAATATACTAGTAGAAAAAATAGGAGAAACCCTCGAACTCATTGGGACAGGTGACAACTTCCTGAACAGAACACCAACAGCTCAGGACCTGAGATCAACAATCAATAAATGGGACCTCATGAAACTGAAAAGCTTCTGTAAGGCAAAGGACACTGTCATTCGAACAAAACGGCAACCAACAGACTGGGAGAAAATCTTCACCAACCCCACATCTGATAGAGGGCTATTATCTAAAATCTACAAAGAACTCAAGAAACTAAATACCAAGAAACCAAATAATCCAATCAAAAAATGGGAGATGGAGCTAAATAGAGAATTCACAAAGGATGAATCCCTACGGGCTGAGAGACACCTGAAGAAATGTTTAACATCCTTAATCATCAGAGAAATGCAACTCAAGACGACCCTGAGATTCCACCTAACACCTGTTAGAATGGCTAAGATAAAGAGCTCAAATGATAGTGCATGCTGGTAAGGGTGTGGAGAAAGGGAAACCCTACTCCATTGCTGGTGGGAGTGCAGGCTGGTGCAACCACTATGGAGGTCTGTCTGGCGATATTTTAGAAATCTAGGAATTACCTTGCCTCAGGACCCAGCCATACCACTTCTGGGAATACACCCAAAGGACCTCTCAGGGAGACATAGGGAAGTCTCCTCATCTATGTTCATCGCAGCCTTATTTGTAATAGCTAGAAATTGGAAACAACCCAGATGTCCCTCACTGAAAATGGATTAAAAATTGTGGTACATCTATACAATGGAATATTACTCAGCTATAAAAAACAATGAAATCATGCAATTTGCAACCAAATGGATGGATCTAGAGAAGCTCATCCTGAGTGAGCTAACCCAGTCTCAGAAGGATGCACATGGCATCTATTCACTTATAGTAGGATTTTAGCTATATCGTACAGGATATCTGTACTACAACCAACACACCAAAAGGAACATGGACATAAATTTTTTTATCTTTTTCTTTTTCCTTCTTTTTTTCTTTTTTCTTTTTCCTTTTCCCTTCTCTTTTTCCTCTCTTTTTTGTTGATATTCTTTGTTTTTGTGGGTTTGTGTGTTTGTTGGTCTTTTTTTTAGTATTCATCCAGTAGCAAGGAGACACCTTTCACTGGCAGTACTGCCTCATAGTCCCCCGGTGAATGAAGAGGCTCTTGGCCCTCATATGACTCCTGATCTGTGGTGAGAGACTGTTAGGCAGGGACACTCCACCCCAGAGAAACAAGATGGAAGGGTCAGGGGGTAGAGCATGGGAGGGTGGGGCTGGGAAGCGGGAAAAGAGGACAGTATGATAAGGATGTAACCTGAAGCAACAAACAAATAATTTTATTAACTAAAAAAAAAAAAAAAAAAAAAAAAAAAAAAAAAAAAAAAAGGA
>CAJQZJ010022341.1:0-13181 GCA_907164525.1 Lophiomys imhausi | reverse complement strand
GGAGCCTCAGTAAGTTCAGAGGATGTGCAGATGAGTAAATACTCCACTTTGCATGAGGAATCCTTCTTGGAAGCAGTGTCATTTTCTTAGTCATTTTGGGATATTGTGACAAAATTCCATCAACTCACAGATCCAGAAGTTGTGAAGTCTGAGAGGATGGCATTGGCTGATAGGCTGTGGTGAGGTTCCAAATCCTGGTTGTTGGATGAAGTGTTTTACTGTGTCTTCACAAGGTGGAAGGAGTGAATACCTTTTCCTATGGTCCTGATTCTCAACTGTGAGGTTCTACATTCACGATCTAATTCTTTTCCAAAGGTTAAGCCTCCAAATTTTGTCATATTTGTGCTTATGTCTTAACATGTGAATTATGTGATGTAGAGGTGTTGCATAAAGATTCCTACTATAGCACTCCACTGCCCTTTTTAGGGTTACCATTTTGATAAAACACCAAAAGTAACATGGGGAGGAAAGATGTTTATTTGCCTGAAACTTCCTCGTTGTATTCTATAATTGAAGGAAGTCAGGACAGGGGCTCAAACAGGGCAGGGACATGGAGGTAGCTGAGGCAGAGGCCATGGAAGGTGCTGCACACTTGTTTGCTCAGCCTACTTCTGATAGAATCCAGGATCACTAGCCTGGGATGGTAGCATCCACAATTGTTTAGGTCTTCTCCAATAATCACTAATTAAGAAAATGCCCTACAGTCAGATTCTATGGAGGCATTTTCTCAACTGAGGTTTACTTTTTTCAGATAATTCTAGATTGTGTCAAGTTGACTTAAAACTACAATACATTCTAGCTCTATCTGGAGTCAAAATAGAAAAATCCCTAAATAGCAGTTGTGCATCACGAACTGGTTGATAAATCCTATGCATTTCATGAATGAATCACTTTTAAATGAAAGAGAACTTTTGCCAACCCTTTATTGCCTAGTAATTTTTCTTTAAAGAATCTTAGTTGCCAGGAGACTTTTATTATACCAGATAAAATGCTAATCTACATATCATAGGTCAAACACTAACACTTTTCTCACACTAATAGATCAAAATTGTTTGTCAGAACACAAATAATTGACATAAAAAGAGATTACAAGAATGAACAAAACATACAGAAGGATGAATGCAGGTGCATAGCTTGCTTTCTCTCTTATGGAGTCCAGCCCCTGCAGTGGTGCCACCCACATGTAGGAAGAAGCTTTCTGCTTTAATTGACTTAATATACACAATCCCTTACAAACATACCCAGAGGCTTATTTCCATAGTATTCTAAATCTGCTGAAGTTTAAAGTCAAGATTAACTATCACAGTATCTCTTTATATACATATGACAATGCTATATAAGAAATGCATACTTATATCTCTATGTAGATTTCTACATTTTCACAAACACCCTTTTGATAACTTCATTTATGTGTGGGATGTTAATAACTACTTTTCTTTTTCAATAAATGCAAAGAACTTCATAACCACATTAGAGAATTTGAGTGTGGCTTTTTACACAGCTGTATGAAAACAACAGTCAGCTGAAGCTTAAAATAATTTACCATATATACAAAAAATAAGCATGAGATACATCATTCTAACATTTCTTTTCATGGATTTAAGAAAATCTTTTAAGTAGCTCTTCTTTATAAAACCAAGCCCTGGGAAAATTAAGCAATACTTTTTGATAGAGCTGAGTACACACCCCAGTAGCTATGTCTTAAAGATGCATTTAAGTAGCATTATTTCTATGTTCCACCAGCCCTGTGATGTTTTTAGTAAAAATATAATCCAAGGGCACTGTGTAAGATGGCTTTGATTTAAGAACATTTCAATAGCAACCATATTTACCAATAAAGTTCTTCTAGTTAACTTTTTAAATGTGCCATTTATACCTGTACATCTTATACATCTTAAATAATACATATTCCATCAATCCCACTGTTCAACTTAAGTTTGTAATACATTGCATTGGTGTAAAGAAGGAAGGTAATAAAATTAGGTTTCTGTGATGACTGTTCTTGGTTGTCAACTTGACTAAATCTGGAAATAACTAAAACCTAAGAGGCTCGGTAAAACCTTGGGAGATTTTTTTAAATTACATCATTTTAAGTGGGAAGACTCACTTTTAATCCAGATTCTTAAGTGAGAAGCTACAGTTTTAACTGATATTTTTTTGAAGTGGGAATATCTGCTTTTAATCTGGGCTGCACCTTATGGTGGCACCCAATAGAAAAGAAGTGTTCTCTCTCTCTCTCTCTCTCTCTCTCTCTCTCTCTCTCTCTGCCTGCTTGCCTTCACTCTCACTGGCAAGTTCTTTCTTTTACTACCCTTAGAATCTAAGTTTTCAGGATTCTGGTGTATACTGAAGACAAGCTGGAACATTCAGCCTTCTGGGCCAAACAACTACTGAATTCTTAGACTACATTTTACATTAGTGGAGAGGTACTGTTGGACTAGCTGGACTACAGCCTGTAAGCTACTCTATTAAAAAAAAAAGTAACCTTGAAAAAAATGTGTGTGTATGTATATATATATATATATACACACATATATGTATATATATATATATATATTCACTCCATCAGTTCTGTTTCTCTAGAGAGCCCTGACTAGTACAGATTTTTGTAAAAGAAGTGGTTCTAGAGAAACAGAAGTATAAGAATTAATTTTTAAAGTATCTGGACTATGCTTTCCAATTTGCCAACACATGCAATTACTGTGGTCTCTTTTAGAAATTTGGAGAGTACTGAAAGGCCATGATGTGGGCTATTTTGCACACATAAGACAAGTGCATTTGATTATCATAATTCATCAGTTGTGAAAGGCAAAAGATTCAGTTTCTCTGTATATAAAAGGTTTGAAAATTTGTGGAAAAAATAAGGTAAATGATGATGCTGATTGGTTGTTCCTAGCATCTCTTGGTAAATTGATGAAGGAAACAAACCCACTATATGAAAAAATTATCAAAATTCTAGCATCTATTATACAATAAAAGACAGTAATGTACTCAGTGATAAAACTGACCAGCTCCACATGTACATAAACTGTTTAGAAGTTTCTATGTGTGTTCTGAAAGACAGTCTTCTCTCCAGCAGCCATACAGTTTAAGTTGCAGGAAATTAAGCCAAAGACCTCATTACAAGACTGGTTGAATTACAAAGAAAATTCTAGTCCCAGCAAAGAGGTGTTGGTGGCTAAAGTAAGGGCATTAATTGGTAAAGAATGGAATCCTGCAACTTAGGATAGAGATGTTTGTGAGGACCCTACTAAAGCTGAGTACGTTGAACCCTCAGATTTTCAAGGGTTTATCTCACATGAGGAAACAGTTTTTCCAGACACAGCAGATGTCTTCCTACCCATAGTTCCTGAAATATTGCCTTTTCTGTCTCTGTTGGGGAAATTGATCCATCAAACTCTGTTTCACTGTCTGTTAAAGCAGCGGTAGAGATTAAAGTTAATCTCCCTGAAGGAGATGACAGACAAGACAATACTGATTTTCCTCTGGGTCCACCAATAGTTGTCTCTAGAGCTGTAACCAGACTTAAGGCTAAGTAGCCTACTAGAATGGAGATAGAAAGTATAGTCCATGAAGAGGTGTGCTACAATATTGAAGAATTTAATGAATTTACTTATTTTCTAAGCAGAAGTCTGGGGAATGAATACAAATAGGAAAGGATTTTAAGATTTTAACGGTATGGGATAATGGTGAAAGGAACATAAAACTAGATCAGGCTGGGTGTAATGATATGGAACCACAGAGTGAAGACACTAGGTTGAATATGGAAGCTTTCACACTTTAAAATGGTGTTAAAAGTTTGACCAATTGGATTAAGTATTTGTTAAAAGAAAGACTACTGGTAAAGAGTAGATGTCCTAATCCTCCACAGAAGGAAAGCCCAGAAGACCTGGCCTTCATTAATCCTGTAAGACACAAAATGGTGAGAAGTCCACATATGAAGAGCTTTACTGTTGTCCCTTTTCCATCTACCATACTTTAGGGTTGAAGACACTGCTGCTTAGTTGGATGAGTTTAATGCAGTGGGTTTAAATTGGCCTAGAATTAATAGAGGCCAGGTAGCAGCACTGAATTGCCAAAGGCAAGGTGATTATAATAGGCTACATAGACAAAGCAATATCCATAATAGCCTGACCCATAATGGGCAACACAGGCAAAGTCATTTTTATGGTGGTGTGACTCAGAGGGACCTTTGGTATTGCTAATCAAACATGGTCTTCCCAGGCATGAAATAAATGAAAGGCCTACTGATTTTTTGTTTGATCTCTATATGCAAAAATGTTCTCAAACAAATGAGAGAAAATCTATATTGGATCATGGCAAAAGGGACTCTTGGCCTGTGAACCAATTTACAGACTTGAACCAGTTTGCAGACCCAGAATGTCTTGAGGCTCCTATGTTGCTCAAAAGAAAGTCTTTGATACAATATCTAGAAGTTTTACTATTAGCCTTACCCCAAACCTTTCCTAATGGAACCTCTGGACTTTTAGCTATCTAAGGATAACTTTACACTTGAGGAAAGGAAATAATCATACTTTAAGGAATCTATTATATACTGGCTCTTAATTGATGCTGATTCTAGAATACCCAAAGAAACATTGTGGCCCTCCACTTAAGTAGAGGTTTATGGAGATCAGGTGATTGATGGACTTTTGACTGAAGTCTGACTTCAGTCCAGGGGGTCCCTGAAATCTATCTTGTGGTTATTTACCCAGTCCCAGAATGTTTAATTGGAATAGACGTACTTAGAATTTGGCAGAATTCTCACATTAGCTCCCTGGCCTGTGGAATGAGCGTTATTATGGTTGGAAAGGCTAAATGGAAGCCTTTAGAGTTGCCTCTGCCAGAGAAAATGCTGAATAAAAACAGTGTCACATCCCTGGAGGAACAGCAAAAATTAGTGCTACCATCAAGGACTTGAAAGGTACAGGGGTGTGTTTTACCTACCACATTTTATTTTACTTCTCATCTGACTAGTGTAGAAAATAAATGGATTCTGGAGAAAACTCAATCAAATAGTGACCCAAATTACAACTGCTACACCAGATGTGTTGCCCTTACATGAGCAGATTAACATATATGATAATGGTATCCAGCTATTGATCCTGCAAATGCCCTTTCCTGAGTACCTGTCACTAAGGACCACCAGAAGCAATCTGCTTTCAATTGTCAATGTCAAAAATATGTGTTTATAGTTTTGTCTCAAGGTTATATTAACTCTTCATCCCTGTGTCATAACATAATTCAAAAGAAAGGTCCCTTTCACAAAATACTTGATTGATCCACTATATTGAACAATATCCTGATTGAACCAAATGAGCAAGAATTAACAACTACTTTGAATCCAGTGGTAGCACATGATGCTCAGAAGAGAATGGTAAATAAATCCAAGCAAAATTCAAATGCCTTCTACCTCAGTGAAATCATTAGGAGTCCAGTGGTGATAGACATACAGGTATATTCCTTCTAAAGTAAAGGGTATTTTTCTTGCACCTGACACCACCTAGCAGAAATAAATAAGCACAATGTTTAAGGAGCACAGGTGGATTGTGAAGACAGTACATTACCCACTTGGGAGTATTACTCTAGCCTATATATCACATAAGTAGAAAAGATCCTCACCTTGAGTGGGGCCTCGAACAGTTGGCTTTTCAACAGGTCAAAGCTGCTGTTCAGAGTGGTCTACCACGTAGATCATATGATCCAGTAGACCCAATGGTACTTAAGGTTTCAGTGGCAGATAGAATAGTGATGCTTTTGGATAGTTTGGCAAGCTCCTATAGGTGAATCACAGAAAAGACCTTTGGGAGGACATTGGAGCAAGTCTCTACCATAATCTGCAGATAATCACTCTTCCTTTGAGAGACAGCTCTTGGCCTGCTATTGTGCCTTTGTGGAAACTAAACATTTGACAAAGGGCCACTAAATTACCATGTGACCTGAGCTAACAGGTTATAAAGGAGACTTAGCAATCTATTATCAAATGGGAGTGGTATATGTATGACCCAATCCAGCAGATCCTGAGGGCACAACTACATGAAATAGTTTCCCAAATGCCTTTGGTTTCTACTCCTTTTACAATCTTATCTGCTGCCAAGCCTCTTGGCGTGTCCCCTGTGATCAAGTCACTGAGGAAAAGAAGACTAGGGCCTGGATTACTGACTGTTCTGCACCTTATGCAGGCACCACTCAGAAGTGGATAGCTCCAGCATTCCAATTACTCTCTAGGACAATTCTTAAAGACACTAGAAAATGAAAATTTTTACAGTGGGCAGAAACATGGACACTACATATGATCTTTCATTTTGTTTGGAAGGAGAAATGGCCAAGTATGAGTATGTGACTGATAACTGCTTCATGGGCTGTATCCAAAGATTGGCTTCATTGTGAGGTGTGGAAAGAGTTTTGTTTCTTAAAAAACCCAGTAATAATATGAGAATAATTTTGTTTAATCCCAGGTATGGGACTGCTTCAGTTAGTCTATAGGTGTAATCAATCTGTGTTTCATGGTTTAGCAGGGGCGTGGCTTAGTCAGCTAGAGAAAGTTTAACTCTAAGGACTTAGGAGAGGTATAAAAAGCCAGAGCCCCTAGAGGAAGGGGGCCACTCTGGAGGAGAAAGAAGTTGCTGCTCTCCCTGCTGGTGCTTCCCCCGTGATTTGCTGCTGGTTTGTACTGCTGCTGTGTCTGCTGATTTGCTGTTTCCTCATTTGCTGGTTTACTGGACTACTGGATATCCTGACTACTAAGCTTGGTAGTGTCCCTGAAAAGAACCCTACAGCCCTTATCAGCAGGAAGTATCTCAAAGACACCTATGTCTGTCTCTTTCCCCTCCAACTTTCCTTCTCTTCCACCTAAAGTTGGGAGATTGGAAGGAACAAGGGTAGGAAGGGAGGTAGAGGTATTAAGTACTGTAAAATTAATTAGACTGTAAAATAATGATAATAAATAGTAAAATAATAATAAAATGTAAGTCACATTCAACAGTCAGGGTCTTAGAAATAGCACGATTGGAAAATGTTGAGAAAGACAAGTGGGGAAGACTTATGTGGATAGATCTCTCTAAATGGGTAAAGGATGTGAAGATACTTGCATCACGTGTAAATGCCCATCAAAAGGTGACTTTAGCAGAGGGAAGAACTCAGTAATCAAGTAGATAGGATGCCCTGTTTTGTGGAGAGTCAGCTTCTTTTCTCAGCCATACACCAAGAGATATGCTCAACAACATAGACTGCCATTAATCAAGTATAACCTGGCTACAAATGCTGCTGAGTGCTAGATCTTCCCACAGAAAAGACCAACCCTGAGCTCTACATATGTTACCATTTCTCCCCAGGTGACCACCCAGTGGCCTGGTGGCAGATTACCTACACTGGATCACTTTCTCCATGGAAAGGACAATTCTGTATCCTTATTGGAATAGATATTTATTCTGGTTATGGATATGCCTTTCCTGTGTGTAGAATTAATTAATTTAATTATGTTGGGTGCCATTTGTAGAATTAATTAATTAAATTATTAACCAGTATTTATATTATTGTTATTGGGCAGCAGTGTTAATTCTTAACTCACCATTATAAATGAGCACACAGAGACTTGATGGCCATGGCCCAGATTATGCAATTTTAGCCTCTTAATTCTATGTCCCAAATATGACCCCATATATACACAGGTCCCTTTGGACTGCTATTCTCCACACTGTGCCAATGTTCCAGCCCACGTGGAATGATCTTCTTTAATCTACCCCATCATGTGTCTCCTTCTTCCTGCTCCTTGCTTCTACTCTTGGAGGTTTCTTCTACCAATGAACCTCGGATTCCAAAGCCTTAGTCCCACCTACCTCTATCTTTGCCCAATCTCAAGCCTCAGCATTTATTTAACCAATCAGAGACAATGGTTAGCAAGAAAGGTAGCATAGCTTCACTTGGTATAGAGCAAACAGGCTTTTGGGAACAGATTAATATTTAAAATGTATAACATCACCCCATCACCTGTGTGTAAAACTTCTGCAAAAACCACCATGGATAGATTTGATGAATGCCTTATTCACTGTCATGTTGTTCTACACGGTGTTGCTTCTGACCAAGAAATCCACTTTACAGTCAGAGAAATGTAACAGTGGTCCCATAATTATGGAATCCATTGGTCTTCCAAGATGACTTACCACCTTCAAACAGCAGGCCTGATAAAAAGATGAAATATTCTTTTGAAGACACAGCTGCAGTACCAGTTTTGTGACAGCATGGTGAAGAGCTGAGGCAGGGTTCTCCAGAAGGTGGTATATGCTTTGAATCAACATTTAATGTATGAATTCTCCCAAAGCCAAGATACACAGGTCAAGGAATCAATGTGTAGAAAAGGGAATATTTACATTCACTATCACCCCTAGGAAAAATTTTGATTCCTATTTCCACAACCTTAAGTTCTACTGGCCTAAAAGTTTTGTTCTTAAGTTCTGCTTTTTATATCAAGACATATAAACTCCTGACAGCACCCCCTGTTCTACCCCAAGCAGAAGATGAGCATTGAAGAATCTCCAGTGGGAGATGATTGAATTAGTCGCAAGCCTATCTCTTGGTAGGAAAAGCCCCTTGCTCCAACTGTAGACAGACTGCTATCCAAAAAGGACAAAACCTGGAAGCAGGTAAGTCGACAGCCTAGCTCTGCCAAGACAGGGTAGGCAAGTCCTTCATAACCCCTGCTCTACAATAAATGTCTATCAGAGAAATGGGGCCAAACGACTGAAGATCGAAGCTGTAATATATGGAGAGAAAATGGGAACTATCCAGGCAGCCATTGGTATGTCATTTCTTAGTTTTGGAAGCTGCAGGTCCTGTAATTCCTATAAAATCAGATATATTTATCCCTCTCAGGTCTCTGAGGTGGTTTGAGAACAGATAGCTAGAGTCTCATAATTAAATTTTTAGTTGTTTAAGAGTCAAGAAAGTGTTATAGATCTAAGAGGATACTTTTAAAATTGTGTTGCAAGTTAGTATGAATGTTGAGTTAGATATAAAACTTTAAACTCATGGAGATGGTTAGATAATAGAATGTTAAAGTCAGGTACCAAATACATATGGACTGGACATTGGGAATGTACGCTAAGCCATATAACCCTCATAACTGTGGCCTAATTACCTCTGTTGTTTTATATTGTGTTTATTATTATAAGAGAAAGAGCCATTTGTTGGACTGAAAGGGGAAACTGTAGGGGGAAATAAGATATACCTTAAACTTAAAAGAAAAAAAAAAGGGAAGAGGATGGGGGGTTGAGGATGGGAGGGTGGGACTGGAGGGGGAAATAGGGAGGGGACTGCAATTGAGATGTAACTTGAAGAAATAAAAAATAAAGGAAAAAAAAAAAGTTCCGCTGATCTAGAAGTTTT
This sequence comes from Lophiomys imhausi, assembly GCA_907164525.1. Lineage (NCBI taxonomy): Eukaryota > Metazoa > Chordata > Mammalia > Rodentia > Muridae > Lophiomys > Lophiomys imhausi. The sequence continues at coordinate 3,797 of CAJQZJ010022341.1, read as the reverse complement.
GTTTTCAGAGTGGGGAGCACTCCTGCCAAGAGACACATGCATTCCTTTGAACTTGAATTTCAGACTTTCCCCTGGCCACTTCAGGCTTCTGATGCCCTTAAGCCAACAGGCTAAGAAAAGGAATAGCAATGTTAGGAGAGATTATTGATACAGATTACCCAGGGGGGACTGGAATTCTCCACAATGAAGATAAGAAAGATTAGGTCGGTAGTGCAGGAGATACTTAAGGGCAACTCTTGATGCTACCATGTCCTCTGAGAGTCCATCTCATATCTGTCAAAACGGCTATGATAAAAACTCAAATGACAGCACATGCTGGCGTGGCTGTGGAGAAAGGGGAACACTCCATTGCTGGTGGGAATGAAAACTTGTACAACCACTATGGAATTCCATCTGGTGATATCTTAGAAAACTTGGAATAGCTCTACCTCAATACCAACCACAATACTTCTGGGTATACATCCAAGTGATTACTCACCAAATCACAAGAACATATCTCATCTATGTTCATAGCAGCTTTATTTATTATAGCTAGAAACTGTAGACAACCCAAATGTCTTCAATCGACGAATGGATAAAAAAAAAAAAAGCCTATGGTAGATTTACACAATGGACGAAATCATGCAATTTGCAGTCTAATGGATAGAACTAGAAAAGCTCATCCTGAGTGAGCTAACCCAGACAGAGAAAGATGCACATGGCATCTATTCACCTATAACTGGATTTTAGCCAGATAGAGGATAACTATCCTACAACTAACAGAGTGAAACTAACAGGAATATAGACATTGTTATTTGTTAGTGGGACACTTCGCCCTAGTGGAGCTGCCTTGTAGGCCTCCAGTGCAAGAGGAAGCTCTTAGCCCTCATATGACTGCTGAACTGAGGGGACCTGATATGTAGGGGCACCCCATACTAGAGGAATAGGACAGGTGGGAGAAGGGGGAGAGGGTGGGAAGGTGGGACCAGGAGGAGTAGTGAGAGGGGTCTGTGATGGATATGTAACTTGAAGTAATAAATAAACATAAAAAAAAATCAAAGGGAAACTATAATCTAACCTAGCCAGGATGAGAAGGCCAACAGACCCTTCAAGAATGAAGGTATTGGCTTGGCTCAGTCTGCGGACGGTAAGGGGCTAGCGCCTTGGAACTCCGCTTTGTTGTGGAGGTTCCTGGGGCCCGGGTAACCCATGGGGTGACTGCGCTTTCAGTCAGGAGCTGCTGTGGCTGTGCTTGAACTGAGTGAAATGGTCGCTCAGGCCCAGGCCGCAGGGCCTCCATGCTCCCATTGAGGAGTCGGAGGCCACACAGGGAGTAAAGCCCTATGCTGGTGAGTGGAGACAGAGCACTCCCCGACCTTGGGTACCTTCCCAGCATGAATCCAGGCTAATGTGCAATACTGACATGTCTGAGTCTACTGAGGGTGCCATAAGATTCCAGCTTCGGAACCAGAAGAGACTCTGGTTAGACCAAAACCATTACTTTTGAAGTTGTTAAAGTCTGTTGGTGGGCAAAAAGATACTTGCACCATGAAACAGATTATATAGTATATTGGCCAGTATATTACGACTAAAAGATTATATGATGAGCAACAGCAGCATATTGTATATTGTTCAAATGATCTGCTAGAAGATTTGTTTGGCGTGCCAAGCTTTTCTGTGAAAGAACACACAAAAATATATACAATGATTCACAGAAACTTGGTGGTCGTAAGTCAGAAAACATCTTCAGAATCTGGCACATCAAGGAGTGAGAGAACATGTCAGCCTGAAGGTGGGAGTGATTTGAAGGACCCTATCAAAGAGCCACAAGAAGAGAAGCCTTCATGTTCTGATTCAGTTTCTAGACCATACCTTATGTAGAAGAAGAGCAATTAGTGAGACAGAGGAGAATGCTGGTGAACTACCTAGTGAACGGCAGAGGACTCACCATAGATCCCTGTCCTTTGATGAAAGCCTGGCCTTGTGTGTGTTGAGAGATCTGCTTTGAACGAAGCAGCAATGAGTGCACAGAGATGTCCTCACATCAGGATCTTGATGATGGCGCGTAAGTGAGCATTCGAGTGATTGGTTGGATCAGGATTCAGTTTCTGATCAATTTAGTGTAGAATTTGAAGTTGAGTCTCTTGACTCAGAAGATTACAGCCTGAGTGAAGAAGGGCAGGAACTCTCAGAAGATGATGAGAGGTCTACCGAGTCACTGCGTATCAGGCGGGAAAAAGTGATGAGGATTCCTTTGAGGAAGACTCTGAAACTTCCCTAGGTGACTATTGGAAATGTACCTCTTGCAATGAAATGAATCCTCCCCTTCCATACTGCAAAAGATGTTGGACCCTTTGTGAGAAATGGCTTCCAGAAGATAAAGGGAAAGATAAAGGGGAAATCTCCGAAAAAGCCAAACTGGAAAACTCAGCTCAGGCCTTAGAAGGCTTAGATGTGCCTGGTGGCAAAAAAGTTACAGTGAATGATTTGAAAGAGTCATCCATTGAGGGAAATGGTGATAAAGTCATACAGGCCTCCCAGTCACAAGAGAGGGAAGATCTCCCCAGCCATCAACTTCCAGTAGCATTGTTTATAGCAGCTAAGAAGACGTCAAAAAGTTGAAGGAAAAAATGCAAGACAAAGAAGAAAGTGTGGGATCTAGCTTCTCTCCTAATGCTATTGAGCCATGTGTGATTTGCCACAGGTGGCCTAAAAATACTTCCATTGTTCATGGCAAAACTGGACATCTATCTCATGTCATATTTCATATGTTCAAAGAAGCTAAAAAGAAAAAAAAAAGGAATAAGGCCTGGCCAGTGTGCAGACAACCAATTCAAAGGATTGTGCTAACTTACTTCAACTAGATGATCTGAACATAAAAATAGAATTTTATATTTTAACTATATAAACTCCTAAATCAGACATTGGTTTTATTTTTATTTGTATACATGAGAGCCAGAAAAGTCTCTTAGTCTTTGTAAAATTCAATATATAATTCATTGTTGGTAGTAAGAATAGTGAATGTTTCTTCCTTTATAGGAAAATTTCACTTGGTTATAATCGACATTTGGGTTTTAATGTAATTTGCATTGGCTGTGTAGTTTCTTTTTTTTTTAAATACTTTATTTTTTTTCTTCAAGTTACATCTCAGTAACAAACCCCTCCCTATTCCCCCTTCCTATCCCGCCCTTCCTCCCTCTTCCCCCCAGAAGTTTCCCCTTTCAGTCCAACAGATGGTTCCTTCTCTTATAACAGTAAGTATTATACAAAACAATAGATATAAATATGCCACATTTATGAGAGTGAATTGGCCCAGTATACCTTCCCAATGTCCAGTTTATACATATTTGGCCCCTGACTTTAATATTCTACTATCTAACCAACTCCATGAGTTTAAAGGTCTATATGTGACTCAACATTCATACTATCTTGCAACACACTTTTAAGAGTATCTTCTTAGATCTATAACACCCTCTTGATTCCTAAACAACTCAAAATTTAACCATGAGACTCTAGTTGTCTATTCTTCAACCACCTCACAGACCTGAGAGGGATAAATATATTTGCTTATATAGGAAGTGCAGGGCCTGCAGCTTCCAAAACTAAGAAAGAACATACCAATGACTGCCTGGACAGTTCCCATTTTCTCTCCATACATTCCAGCATCAATCTTCAGCCGTTGGGTCCTGTTTCTCTGACAGACATTTGTTGTAGAGCAGGGATTATGAAGGACTTACCTACCCTGTCTTGGCAGAGTTAGGCTGTCGACTTCCCTGCTACCAAGTTTTGTCCTTTTTGGACAGCAGTCTGTCTGCAGT
>CAJQZJ010022340.1:0-12906 GCA_907164525.1 Lophiomys imhausi | reverse complement strand
ATTTTTTGATATCGAGACATGTCAGCTCCTGACAGCACCCCCTATATTACTCCAAGTAGAAGATGAGCATCGAAGAATCTCCAGTGGGAGATGATTGAATTCGTGGTAAGCCATTCTCTTGGCAAGAAAAACCCCTTTCTTCAACTGTAGACAGACTCCTGTCCAAAAAGGACAAAATTTGGAAGCAGGTAAGTCAACAGCCTAGCTCTGCCAAGACAGGGTAGGTAAGTCCTTCATAATTCCTGCTCTACAACCAATGTCTGTCAGGGAAATGGGGCAAAATGGCTGAAGATTGATGCTGTAATGTATGGAGAGAAAATGGGAACTGTCCAGGCAGCCACTGGTATGTCATTTTTTAGTTTTGGAAGCTGCAGGCCCTGCACTTCCTATATAATCAGATATATTTATCCCTCTCAGGTCTCTGAGGTGGGTGAAGAATAGATACCTAGAGTCTCATAGTTAAATTTTGAGTTGTTTGGGAATCAAGAGGGTGTTCTGGATCTAAGAAGATATTTTTAAAATTATGAGGCAAGTTAGTATGAAAGCTGAGTTAGATATAGAACTTTAAACTCATGGAGATGGTTAGATAGTAGAATGTTAAAGTCAGGTGCCAAATACATATGGACTGGACATTGGGAATGTATGCTAAGCCATATAACTCTTATAATCGTGGCCTATTTATTTCTGTTGTTTTGTATTGTATTTATAGTTATAAGAAAAAGAACCATTTTTTGGACTGAAAGGGAGAGCTGTTGGGGGGAAAAATAAATACCTTAAACTAAAAAAAAAAAAAAAAGAAGGGAAGAGGATGGTGGGGCTGAGGGGGGAGTAGGGAGGGGATTGTGATTGAGATGTAACTTGAAGAAATAAAAAATAAATTATTAAAAAAAAGACTTGTAGGGAAAGGAAACAATAAACATTGATTTTCACAGTGTGTACCCCCAAAGTAAAAGGGGTGTTTGGCAAAAAGAAGTCATTGGTGGTCACCAGGATAGGTGGTGACCTTCTTTCTGTGTACCTCTTGGAACGAACTATAAGCATCCTGTAGCACCAGCTGCTTGTATAGGAACTAAGGGTATATTCAGGGCACTCTCTGGTGTCCCAGGTAAGTGAGTTGAGCTCCCTAGAAGTCCTATTGTGGTCCTGAATCATGCTAATCTGGGGTCAAATTTTAAGATCAATCTAGGTTTGCAATTGTCATTATTCAAACGCCTGGTAAAATTTAATGGCATACTTGCAATGGTCCTGATGGACATTTTCATTCTTCATAAGTCATTCAAACCAGTGTCTTGTGATGATTTCCTCCAGACACCACTCATACTTTTTAAAATGAAAGTACAAATATGTAGGACAGATCCAAGAAAAGATAAACCATCAGGAACAGTCAGGGAACCCACATCCTTCCCAGGAAGTCATCTTTATATGGCTGCTCATCTCCATCCTGAGCATGGAATGCTTGCCAAGGACATCTGTTGGGTGCACCCGAACCACACTCTGGGTTCTAGTACCTTCATAAGAACAAGGAGAATGGTAACCCAAGACACAAACAGAGGGTTTCTCTGGACAAGGCGGAGTAATGTGGATATTTACAGAACCAATAGAAATGTGACAATGAGGAGCATGTATTGGAACAGGATAAATATGAAAGTAAAGGAAGGGGGCACTGCACTCGGGCATTCACATGGGAAAGGCTCTTAGGGTGTCTCCAGTAGTGATACCTTTCCTGAGAAGGGCACTTCAACACATGGGTTCTGCATGAACAACATCAGTCTACCTACAAATTTGTTGAAACCACAAATTATCAAGCCCCACTCCAAACCTACCTCACTAGAACACCAGAAGGCAGTGTATTGGTTACTTTTCTATTGCACTTATAAAACACCATGACCAAGGCAACTTAAAGGAGAAAGAGCTTACTTAGGCTTATAGTTCTAGGGTGATAAGAGTCCATGATCACATAGAGTAGAGTAGAAGCATAGAGGTTAGAGCAGAAGCTGAGCCACAAGCTGGAAGCAGACAGTGAACTAGAAACTGTGCAAGTCTTTAAAATCTCAAGCCACTTCCCCAACCCCCAAAATGGCATTCTTACTCCTTCAAGGCCACAGCTTCTAACCCCACATAAACATCACCAACTGGGGACAAAGCATTAAAATATCTGAGACTACCTGCCCCTAGAAGAATGTAGATGTGGCATCCCTATCATATGTATGTCAGTAGGTAGCAGAGAGAAAAGACACTATGTCTACACTCAGTGTTCTGACCTATGAACATCTAAATTATTACAAGACTAACATTCCCTGAAAACAGTGACCCTGAGACAACCACCAGTTCAGTGTCAGTGAGCTTGGACAGGGAGTTAGCATGAGATGACTACCAGTCTGGTACCTTGCAGTCCCCAATGGCTCCCAGGACTGGGAACAAGCTGGAGTCTAGAAGAACTCCAACTGAGACTGAAGGCCCCAGGTGGCAGTGAGCCTGAGAGAGATAACCTTTTCAAAGGGCCACTAGGGTGGGTCAGGTGAGAATAAAGCCTGAGATGACCACCAGACCAGGGCCATAAAGCCTGGACAAGGAACTAGCCTGAGGTGACCACCAGTTGAGCAGTGTGCAGGCCTGGGCATAGCACTCCTGAGAGCACTCCTGAGATCACTCTTGAGACAACTCCAGACACTCAGAGACCCTGGGCACCTCTAAGAGGAGCAAGTAAATGGTGGAGAAAAGAAAAAACAAAGAGAAACATATGGATGTAGGAACAATGATGAGAGGCAAAATTGGAGACCTGAAGGTAGTGAGGAACAGCCTGATGTGAGTAGCCAGCAATACCGTCTGAGACCATGATAGGGTCCTGACCTGTACTGCCATTGGGAACCACACCTGGGCCTGTGACCATGATGCAGCAGGGGTTTGTTACCATCAAAGGTCAGGCAGACTTCCCTGGTCAGCAGCATAGAGCTGGCTCTGGTAGCAGGGGTTACTGGTGAACCAGCCCCAAGGGTGGAAAATGGGAGCCAATGGGATATCTAGCTCAGATAACACTCATGACTAGATCCAGGACTTTGAATCAGCCCACTCCAACATCTACTTCATGGATGAACTGTTGGAATGCATAAAGGGGCTAGTTCTACATATCCAAAATTACAGGATCTCTATGACACAGAGCAACAACAGGATATCTGAGAGTAGTCCCAGTATGGTTCTACTATCAACAGAGTGGCATAAACAGGCAAAATGAACATTTGCAAGCAAAGAAGTGTGGACAAAAGGGTAAACTATGGGAAACACTGTGACACACCACAGCTTCCACAATGAATTTTTTTTCCTCTGTTGTTGGTGGTGGGGAGGTTGCAAGGGTAGAAGGCAGGTATGAAGGGAGGGAGAGATGAGTAGGATTGGGGCACATGATTTGAAACTCACAAAGAACCAATAAAAAGTTTTAAAAAATCTGAGTCTACGAGTTCAATCCACCCACAGTAGGGTTAACCCTCTATTCCATGCAAACAAGTCCTGCAGATGATCCTGACTCATGACCGAGTTTGAGGGGCACAACTCTTGGTCTCTAGTACCCTCATATGGTCTCCAGGTGTCCAGCTTACAGCCCTGTCTGAAGAATCAATTGCCTTTGCCTATATTTTTATTGTCTGTCTCATGAATCTTGAGTCCCTTTTACAAGGCCCCTTCATCCCTGCTATGCCTGAACTGAGCCAGCTAATTCATGTAAAATGTTAGTGCCAGTCATCAAATGAATTATTGACCTTAGTTCTTTAGCCCTCTCTATTACCAGAGCCCCTTTTTTCATGAAGCCATGAAGTTCTTTCACGAAAAGCAGACTGGGTAATGCTACCCTTCTCTATCTGATTTGCTTTGGCCAAAAGGATACTAGAAGATATATGTCTTGAGCAAGGCCTTGAAATGTTCTTCAGCTTAATTCTTGCATACCTTGGTCATCCTTGCATTTCTCCAGGGACATGACTCCCCTTCAGCCTGGTCCCGGAATGAGCCCAAGTGAAACAGACCCTTCTTGTCTGCTTAAACTGATGTACAGTTCCTAGTGAATGAAGCACTTCTTGTTGCAAACTGTAAGACTCTGGGTTTATTTGCTACCCAGTAATAGCAGCCGGTCCATTGAGCATCAGTGGGCTTTGGCGGCAGTTGCCGGAGTGAGCTATTTCACCTACAACATAGGCCTTCTGATATCCTAGTGCCTTATGGTGAAGGAGGATTCTCAGAACTTTGGAAGTAGGCAGTGAGAACTTTGGTGGAAATCACACTGGGGGATGGGGAGGGTTCCACTTCTCTCCAGCAAGCCTGAGCACCAGTCTGGGTTCTACATAGAGTGATAGAAAAAGATGCTAAAGGTAGAATGAAAGATAAGACATGAAAAAAAGAAGGATTGATATGAGTAGTTAGGATTAGAAGATAAAGACATGGCATTCTTGGTCTCTGCTGACACCAGCATCCTAAACAGATGTGGAGGGGCCTCTGCCCCAACCAAAAGCACCTGCAGTCATTCTCACACTGACCATAACTTCGACAGGATTTGCCTTTTCCTGAAACTATGAAGGTATCTTGTAGTGAGGTCAGACCAGAACAGTCTCTTCTGCTGGGAGGTGATGGAATGCTGTGTACCTGGAGGGAATGATTGATTTGTTCCAGGCCAAGCTCATCAACCCAGATTTTTTGTTGTTGTTGCAACAGGTTGCTCCCTGAGTGCATTCTTAGATGGGGTCATGGCAGTAAAGTGACATGTGGTCCTCCACCCAGTTGTCTGGGTGCCTGGATGGTGAGGCAAAGCTCGGGAGTTATGTATGTAGTAGTCATAGGGAAGGAGGAGGCTACTCCTGCTCATGTGCCACTGCATCTTCTAGGTTGAGTGCTCTCTAAAGAAGAAATTAAGAAACTTCCTGGGTAGCCAGAGGTAGGGACATTGAAATTTTCAGTACTGGTGGGACAAAGTACTGGGATGGGTCAAAATATCTTAGATATTCCACTATAGACCCTGCATTCTCAGCCCCAATTAAATTAGTTTGTCTGGAACATCCCAGTAATACCTGACTTTCAGTGGGGGATAGCTAGCACTGAAATAATAAAGAAAGAGATGGAAAAAGGGAGTGAGGGAGAGGAGAACACTGTTCTCTGAAAGCTTGTTATACACTAGGCACTGTGCCTAGTGGCTCATATAAATCACCTTAATTGTCCTCCTGATGTACTATGAAGGTATCTTGTAGTGAGGTCAGACCAGAACAGTCTCTTCTGCTGGGAGGTGATGGAAAGCTGTATACCTGGAGGGAATGATTTGCTCCAGGCCAAGCTCATCAACCCAGGTATGTCCCTACTTCTGGCTACCCAGGAAGTTTCTTAATACTTACACTCAGTTTACAGACAGGAAACTTGGAAATCAAGAAGGTGAAGCAACTGCCAGGTCCTAGTTAGTTTTCCATTGCTGTTATGAAAACACTGACCAAAAGTAAGTTGGAGGAGGAAAGAGTTTATCTGGCTTGTATCTCTCTGTCACAGTCCATCACTAGGATGTCAGGGAAGAAACTCAAGCAGGAACCTGGAAGCAGAAACTGAAGCAGAAGTTGTAGAGGAACTGTACTTACTAGCTTGCTTCCCATAGCTCGCTAGGCCTGCTTTCTTATACATCTCAGTACCACCTACCCAGAGCTGGCACCTCTCACAGTGGGCTGAACCCTCCCCCACCAATCATTAGTCAAGAAAACTCCTTATAGACATACCAATAGGACAACCTAATGGAATCAATTCCTTGATTGAGGCTCCTTCTTCCCAGATGACTTCAGTTTGTATCAAGTTGACCCAAAACCTAACTAGCACTAACTAGACTTCACAATTGCTAAGTGGAGAGCCCAGGGTGGAACCCATGCTTACCCAGAAGCCAAGATTCACATTGGAGCTTACTTCTAGAAACATCGATCATGAAAAATAATGGGTAAGTCTAGGGTCCACCATAGTCTCCCCATTTAGTAGTTGTCTTAGGGAATGCCATAACTTAGATTTTGGATCAAGTTAACACAAGCTAGGGTTATTTAGGAGAAGAGAACCTCAACTGAGGAATTGTCTTCATTGATGACATCAAAGCACCAGAATGACCCTCTTTGAAAGCAGACCTCAGGCAGATAGAGTGGTATAGGTCTCTCATCCACATCAGGAAGCAGAGGCAGAAGGACTACAAGTTCAAAACTAGCTGGAGATAGACAGAGATCCTGTCTGGGTAAAGCAAAATCTGAATATATAGCGCAGTGGTTGAGTGGTTGCCTATCACATACAAGGTGATGAGTTCTAGTCACAGCATCATGAAAAATAAACAAAAAAGCAAGTCATTTCCTAGATAAGAAACAATATTAAATATACATATTTCACAGGTCCCTGAAAGAGTTATTTTCACAAGCATGTCATAGGATAGTGATTGGCAGGGACTGGAAGGAAGACTGGAGAGCTAGTGTGTGATGCATATGGGGGTTCAGATTAGGAAGATAAGGAATGTTCTGGATATAAATAGTACTATATAATAGTACTTAATGCCACTGAATAGTAAACTACAAAATGGCTAATGTGGGGACTGGAGAGAGAAAGTTCAGTGGTTAAGAGCACTGGCTGTTCTTTCAGAGGACCAGGGTCTGGATCGTAGCACCTATATGGTGACTCACAACCATCTGTAACTACAGGCCCAAGGTTTCTGATGCCCTCTTCTGATGTCCACAGGCATTGGGCATGCACAAGGTACACATACGTACATACATACATACATACATACATACATACATACATACATACATACAAAACACTCTTAAATACAGTAAATAAATCACTAAACTTTTAAAAAGCAAGAAAATTTCCTGATACAACTCCCCTTCTGCCTGTGACTCCCCTTAGTTTAAGAATAAATACAGTTCTCCATTTTTATGAGACATAAGATTTTAAGCAGCACTCTTGTCTGGTGTATAATGAGATCCAGTTGCATTGAGAGCATGCTGTTTTGAGCAGGGAGCCAGTGAAGCTGCCTAGATCCTCCTCTTTCCTTCCTACCATATGCACAGCCTGTTCTTTGCCCTGGTCTTCTGTGGAATTTCACCTGACCTGGCCTCTGGCTTCTACCCAGCTGTTGGTAAAAGGTTTCTTGCTCCTCCCATGTGATCCCAGGAACAGAGAAGCCATTTAAGCCTTATAAATACTGGCAGGCTCAAAAAGCAAGTCTCCAGCCTTAAAAACATGTCTCTGTTTCCTTTGGCAGATTGGCAGATCCAGTAATATTTTCAGATAAGAAGGTAAACAGTGGTTGGAGGGGATTAAGGCACCCTAACAAGGCCAGTGTCTTTACAGACAGATGGAGAAAAGAAATGTTACTAAAGTCATCTCCTTTGGGGGAAAAAGAAAGAGCCAAGCCCATCAGAGCCCCCAAAGCTGGGAGAAGTGGGGGAGGGTTAAGTGGGTACGCCTCGCCTCTCTGTATTTTCAAGAAAAATTCAGGACACTGGAGGACAGGCTGGAAGGTACAGTTGCAGCACATCTTGCCCTCATTGCTTGAAGACAAGGAACCTGGTCAGAAAAGAAATTGATTCAAGTCCCAGACTGAGTTCTGGAGGGCGATGGGCTGTAAAAGCAATAGCAAGTCCCACTCCTTACAAAGGAAGAGGAAGCCAGACCCTTGCTTTGTGTTCAGCCCTCAGAAGCTAGGGAAGGGGGAAAGATGGGCTCAAGACAGAAGAGGAGTCTGTATCTCTCAAGTGCGGATGCATGCAGAATCTGGGATAGTCTTGAAGACAGAAAATAAGTCTTCTAAGATAGATTATCTTCTGGGTTCCTCTCCCCCAACCCTCTTCCCACAAGACCTCCTGTGTGTCACTGAATTCAGACTCAGGGAAGCAAGTATTTTTATAAGACTTAAAGATACACTCTACTTAGAAGGGAGGCTCAGGGAGGAGGGAGATTCTGTGTGTTCTAATTACTGTCTGTATGTCTTAAGACATACTAGGTACCTAGAAAAATATATTTATGAAGTAACTGAACAGCTTCAGCCAGAGCCTGTGTTTTATTTGCTTTTTTGATGTGGGTTGCTGTAACCCATAGATGTTCTACACAGGACCTTAGGAAACACACATCTTCAGATCATATATGTACTGAGCCAATGATTAACTCCCACCCCACATTCTAATAATCATGTCTGAAATCCAGGGTCTTCACTCCCTCACAGCAAGGCCACCATCCTCAGTGTAGAAAGGAAGGTGGTAACCATGAAAGCCAGCTTTATATAAGGTTTGTCTTGTCCTGGGCCTGCAACCTTTCTGTGTTATTGACATGGAAACCTAATTGTGTTGACCTCGATCTCCAAAGTAAACAATGTGTGGAGGAAATGTTTGGATCTGAAGATTCCTGTTTGTTTCCAGTTTGGCCTAATGGCTGGAATCCTGAATGGATTCCATTCTCTTCCTATTCAAATACTCTTGATATGCAGCAAAGGAGATAGTCCCAAACTATTGGTCTTTTTCAAAATCAGACTCAGACATACTCCCTAGTCCCATGGAATTGCATTTACAAAGAAATACCAGGCACTGTGTCTTTCCAGGAGCCCCAGGATTCTAAGAGAGCTAAAGGGTCATGAAAGAGGAGAGAGTGTGATGATCAGTAGTTTCTGATCTATTGTGAAGTTTTATTTGTATTTTTTATTTAGTGTGTGTGTGTGCATGTGTGTGTGTGTGTGTGTGTGTGTGTGTGTGTACATGTGTGTATACACAGGAGCCAGAGGTCAATGTCAGGTGTCTTTCTCAGTTGCTCCTCATCTTACTTTTTGTTCTTTTTTTTTTCATTTCTTTTTTTTAATGTTTATTTATTACTTCAGGTTACATATCCATCATAGTACCCTCTTTCCACCACTCTCAGTCCCTCCCTCCCACCCTCTACCCCCTATCCCTTCCACTCCACTCTTCCAGAGTGGAGTGTCCCTACATATTAGTCCCCCACCCCAGTTCAGCAGTCATATGAGGGCCAAGAGCCTCCTCATACACTGGGGGCCTACAAGGCAGCACCACTAGGGCAAAGTGTCTCATGGACAGGTAAAAAAGTCTATGTTCCTGTTCCCTTTGGTTCATTGGCTGTAGCGTAGTTATCCTGTAATATATGGCTAAAATCCGATTATAAGTGAATAAATGCCATGTGTATCCTTCTGAGCATGGGTTAGCTTACTCAGGATGAGCTTCTCTAGTTCCATCCATTTTGGTGAAAATTGCATGATTCTGTTGTTTCTGATGGCTCAGTAGTATTCCATTGTGTAGATGTACCACAGTTTTTTTTTGTTTTGTTTTGTTTTGTTTTGTTTTTTTACCCATTCCTCGGTTGAGGGACATCTGGGTTGTTTCCAGTTTCTAGCTATTACAAATAAGGCTGCTATGCACATAGATGAGGAAATGTTCTTGTGGGTTGGTGAGGAACCATTTGGATGTATACCCAGAAATGGTATGGCTGGGTCTTGAGGTAGAGATAGTTCAAGTTTTCTAAGATATCTCCAGACTGATTTCCATAGTGGTTGTACAAGTTTACACTCCCACCAGCAACGGAGGAGTGTTTCCCTTTCTCCGCAGCCTCATCAGCATGTGCTGTCATTTGAGTTTTTGATCTTAACCATTCTGACAGGTGTGGGATGGAATCTCAGAGTCGTCTTGAGTTGCATTTCTCTGATGATTAAGGATGCTGAGCGTTTCTTCAAGTGTCTCTCGGCCATTAGCGATTCCATCTTACTTTTTGAAACAAGGTCTCTCACTGAGCCTGGATCTCACTGATTGGCTAGACTGGCTAGCAAGTAAGCTTCAGGATTACCTGATCCCCAACCTCACCCCTGAAGGTGGGTTACAGTCTGAAACTACCATGCTTTCCTTTTTATGTGGATTCTGGGTATTCAAACACAGTTCCTCCTGTGAGGCAAGCACTTCATTAGCTGAATCATCTTCCCAAAGCCCTGTGGGTCTTAGTTTGGTTTTGTTGGCACTAGAGAGTGAGTGTGTGTGTGTCTGTGTGTGTGTGTGTGTGTGTGTGTGTGTGTGTGTGTGTGTGTGTGTTGTGGGGTTTGGGGATTGAACTTGGGACCTTGGGTAAGACCTTGCAAATCTGAACAGATTACATACCTGGAGCAAAGGTAAGATTTTCAAATAAATAGGCTCATTGAATCCTTCCAACAGTCCTAAGATAAAGGCTTCATTTTCTTCACTTTAAACATGAGAAAAATGAGGTGCAGAGATGGTCCAAGGGCACATAGCTGAAGTGGAAAGAGGATATGCCTCGGTGACAAAGCCTTAAACACTAGGTCACACTGTCTCTCCAGGCTTGTCCTCTCCCTGTACTTTGGCATTCCTTCCCCTAAGTATGAGGACGGCTTCTTAATTAAACAATCAAGTCTTGGGCCTGGAAAGAAGTGGCCACATGGTTGGATAAAGAACCTCCCTCTTAGAGGTTCCATCTGGGAAGCTGAAGATGGCAAAGGCTGGAGCTAGAAGTGGTGTTTGGAGATGATCAAATTAGCTTGACCTTCTCCAGAGGGCTATAGGGACCAGAGTTCAGATGGGGGCAGGACATGGCCATGACCATTTATTGCAAATAACGTGCCAAAAGGGGCATGTCAGGCCTCCTGGTGTCTCAAGCAAGAAACACACTGCTGGGCTGAGGAAGTTGTCTAGCCCGCAATTGGCATTGTGAGAAGGAGCCTGCCTGGCAAACCTCTGCCTCCTCATAACCCAGTCTGGGAAGCTGGCCTCTGTTGAATTTGGCTTGAGGCCTGTGATGAGTTCAGCGGCAGAGAATGTAGAGTGTCACTGCTTTCCAATGCAAAAGACGCTGCTCAATGAGGACCACAGCTGGACCATCATATGAGGCCTTGGGAATGTATCCAGGGCCACCTCTGTTTCTGACACATGTGGTAAAAGATGAGCTGAAGTCAGGCTCATCTTTGGCACACAGGGCCTTAAAATTCTGGGCACGGTCCCTGGGAACCTTGCTATTCCACCTGTGATCTTGGTATCAACCACACGAGTGTGTCCTGCCACTAATCATAAAGGCAAACTCCCAGGCTGGGAAGATGGCTCAATGGCTTAAAGAAGTGGCCAACAAACTGAGGACCCAACATCTGATTCTCAGACCCTGTAGAAAGTCAGGCATGGTTTCATGCACCTGTATCCAAACACTCCTATGGCAAGATGGGAGGAAAAGACAGGAGAAGCCACAGAAGCTTGCAGGCCAGCTAGCCCAGTGTACACAGCGGAGAATAAAAGACTGTTTTTCAAAACTATGCAAGGTGAGGTAAGCCCCTGAGTTTTCCTCTTACCTACACATATACACCATGCACAAGTGAGCCCACATGAACACACACACACACACACACACAGAGAGAGAGAGAGAGAGAGAGAGAGAGAAACTTAAAAAGAAATGAAGAAAAGAAGTAAGTCCCTGGGCCCCACGCAGACCCACTGAATCCAAATGTGCTTTATCAAGCTCCCCATGTGAGGAGAGTTTGAGGCGTGCAGTCCTTGACCATGCCCTGAAAAGATGAGTCAGACTTTCTGAATCTGTACTTCTCTAATCTGGATGCTTCCTGAGACTCCCAGTTGACTCAGATGTGCAGTGGAGTTTGGTCATTCTCACAGGAAACCTTTGGGACACCCTAAGACAAATCATGCTGCATTTGGGCACTATCATGTACGTGCCTCCCACAGACAACACAACACAAAAATTCCCTTTGAGAAGGCATGGAAAGCATCATCTGAAGATTTTTCGACCTGCCTGATCCCTCTAAAAGCAGAGTGGGTGGCCCGCTGAGAACAACAAAGGCATTTTGGGTGACTCCACAATTCCATTCCCCATGAATCCAGTTTGGTGGGAACAGAGCCTACCATCCTACAATGGGTTACCTCTGCGATTCCCTTTAAAAATGAGGTGGGGAGGGGGGGATGCAGAGATACTTAGTGGTTAAGAGTGTGTCCTGCTCTTGCAGAAGAACTCATTTTGCTTTCCAGTATCCATATTGGATGCCAACTCCAGCTCCAGGGGATCTAACAGTTCTAGCCTCAGGAGACACCTGCACTCTTGTACATACCCCACATACAGAAACATATGCACACTCATAACTTAAGAGGAAATTTTCAAATTAGCTTATTATTTTCCAGGTGAGAAAGCATACTTACCCTGAAATTAAGTGTCTTTGTTGAAGTTTCTATTGCTGTGACAAAACACCTTGACCAAAAGCAACTTCAGGAAGAAAGGTTTTATTCATTGCATATTTAGAGGTAACAGTCCATCACTGAAGGAAGTTAGGCAGGAACTAATCAGGGCAAGAACCTGGAGTCAAAAGCTGATGCAGAAGCCACGGGGGAATTCTGCTTACCATCTCGCTTCTCATGGCTCACTCAACCTGCTTTATTATAGCACCTAGAAATACATGCGCATAAGTGGCACTGACTACAATGAGCTGGGCCCTCTCACATCAATCATCAAGCAAGCAAATGTTTCACAGACTTGTCCACAGGCCAGTCCAGTAAAGGCATTTTATAACCCGAGGTTCCCTCTGCCCAAATGATTCTAGCCCGAGTCAAGTTATCATAAAATTAGGCATCACACTAAACCACTGGTGACTCCAGAATGTGCTCATTGTGTGTGTGTGTGTGTGTGTGTGTGTGTGTTCATATAAGTACATATATGTACTATATATGTATACATATGTGTATGTGTGCATATGTGTGTGTGCATGAATGCATGTGGAGGCCAGGGATCAACACCAAGTGTCTTCCTCAATTGCTTTCCACCCTAGTTTTTTTTTTTTTTAAATACTTTATTTTTTTTTCTTCAAGTTACATCTCAGTACCAAACCCCTCCCTATTCCCCCTTCCTAACCCGCCCTTCCACCCTCTT
>CAJQZJ010022338.1:0-13857 GCA_907164525.1 Lophiomys imhausi | reverse complement strand
GGGGGGGGGGGAGGCAGGGAGGCAGGCAGGCAGGCAGGCCAAAGTCTGCAGCATCGTGAGCTAAGTGTGGTAACAGAGGGAATGGGAGGTGTATGTGGGAAATGGCCTGCAACTGAAGTCCCTTAGAGTTAAATATTTATATGGAGGAGATGTGGAAGAGGGGATATGTTGTGGAAAATGGGAAATCTTGACTTCAATATGTAAGAATTAGTTCTTAATTCAATAGGAATTAATTAAATAGTGTGCATTACTTGACATAAAGAAGTGTAAACTACCATCTAATACATCAGCAAAAATAACCTGCAACAAAATAGGAGGGGAGGTTGCAATGACTAAGCAGGTTAAAGCATAAACACAGTTCGAAGGAGTTAGAAAAATCCTGAAATCACAGTAATGATTAATATCTGTCAGATGGAGTGATAAGCAGACAGCTGATGACCCTTTCCAGAAAAGAATGAGACACGGTTTTTAACTCTTATTGAGGTTTTTAATTGGCATAGGTCATGACAAGAACACATCTTCAAAAAGAGAAAGTCTGTATTTGTTCTCAGTACTGAGACTGGCTTGCATATGAGGAAGTAAAAAGTAATGCATAAAAACATTTAAATACTAACCAATTTATTTTGCAGAAAGCACACTGGTCTCCCTAAACATTTAACCTGAAGTAATATTCGTCCCACTTGCTTCTTACAAACTTTCTGGAAGGATTCCAGATGTGTGTGCTATGACACAGAGGAAGATGGGTCTCGCCTTAGACACGCCTTCTTTAAATATCCGAGAGCTTTATTTCAGAGCCTTGCAGCTGACCGCCAGATTTAGAGAAACAATCAGCGGCTCCAAATCTAGGCTAATGAACAAAGACATGGAACACAGGCTTACTAATCTCCAGATCATCAAACAAAATGAAATTATGAAAAAAATGTTCCTGTAACGCTAAACCCCAATGACTTATTTATCCTGTGATTCTGAATCTAGGCTTGCAGGGGGAGAAAAGTCCTTTTTGCTCTTCCGCTATTAAGGACAGTAACATAAAACGCTTCTCCTGTGGAAACAGACTGCGGCTCACTCTTTTCTGCAAAGGCTGAAATGATAGCGTCGTGGACTGTCTGATTATCATCGCACCTGACAGATCTTATTCATTACTGTGATTTCAGGATTTTTCTAACTCCTTCGAACTGTGTTGACACATTAACTTGCTCAATTACTGCACCCTCATCTTATTTTGTTGCAGATTATTTTTGATGATGTATTAGGTGGGAGTTTACACCTCTTCTTTATGTCATGTAATGCCCACTTAAAAAGACATTTTCACCCAAGAGTTAGAAGGACAAGAGGGCTCTTGTAGGAATGAATGAGCCACTGGTAAAATGCCAGGTGGCCAAAGCAGAACTTTCTACTTAAGCATTATCCCATTTAAGTTCCACTAAAACCCTACAAGGAGGTATTAGACTCTTTTGTCGTTTGATCAAACACTCAGGCTCAGTCTGCACACGTTGACTTAGAGTGTGGCAGGCCTGAGACCAGCCTGTCTTTTTCCCTACTTTGCTATCTTTTGAGGGTTTGAACTCCATGAAAACTATTATGTTTTCTGATCACAATCTGCCAAGAACCTTAGAAATGTGTGGGTGGACTGGCTTTGGGCTCACAAGCCTGGTGATTCAGTTTTATTCTACCTCTATTTCAGTCTCCTGAAACATCTGGCCTGCTTGCAGATATAAATCTAGGGGTCTGAATAGAGGAAAATAGGAAATAAAGATCAGAATGAGTCAGGAGTAGCCCCATAGGCATGCAGCTCTGTAGAGGGAAATTCTTCAGCAAAAGAAGAGATGTCTTAAAAACCTCTTGGCTTCTTTGTCTATTCCTTCTTCTCTAGAAATTCCTCAAAAAGGAGTCATCCTTTCATGCCTGTCATCTCTTGGTATTTAGTTTTTACCCGCGTTGTATGATCGCTTGCTTGGCTTTGGTTACCCTGTAGTTATAACTGCATGCATGCTAGTGCTGACTTCATGGTGGGTCAGACCTTGACAGATGAAAGCTGGAAAATGGAGAAGATGGAACAGAAAATAAGCCAGACATGGTGGGACAGGCCTGTGATCCCAGCTACTCAGGAGGCTGAAGAGAGAGGGTCACAGATTCAAGGCCAGTCTGGGCACTTAGACCCTGTCTCATAACAAGAACAAGAAGCTGTGGAACTGTTCCCTGAAACGTAAGTCTAAAAGGTCTGAAACCCTAGGATCAGTTCCCAGTACCACACAACAAACCACCACCACTACCATCACTCACTAATACCCCATCACCACCACTACCATGACCCACTACTACCACCATCACTAATACCCACTACGACCACCACCATCGCCCACAACCACCACCAAAAAAAAAAAAAAAAAAGAAAAAAAATAGGTGAGGTGACTGACTCTCATCTTTCTGATGTCTGTATGCATTAAGCTGAGTTGTTCCAACCTCTCCACTGAAACTGTTCTTACGCCGTTCTATTTATACGTGCAGTGGATAATTCTTTTCCTTGTGTTCTTTGACTTTTAATGAGCTTTCAATATAGCCGTCACTCTCTTCCTCTTACTACAAATAACACTCTTCTTGGCTTTCATGTCTCAACATTTGTTTGTATTTTTGTTTTCTGACTCCAAGGCCATTGCTTCCTTGTGGTTGTTCATTGCTCAGTAGTCACATGACACAGAGTCTTGTGAGATGCTCTAGACCCTTGATTCTTTTAGTTGATGTTTGGGCCTTTTTATCTGTTCTTGTGGCTTCAGATAGTTTCTTTCTGCCAATAATCTCCTAATGTTACAATTTTAGGTCTAGCCTCTTTTCTTAGCCTCAGGGACAGGTCACTGTGTGACATTCTTTCTTGGATATACTCTACACATCTCACAATGAGGATGCTTAAAAAGGAACTCATGTTCTTGCTTCTCCATTGTATCTCCAGTGTGTCATGTGGCTCCACCATTTAGCACTTGCAGATCTCAAAACACACTGCTGGCATCTGTGATGTCTCTCTCCCCCTTCTATTCATGAGGAACTGAGTCACTGGTGTAGAATCTACTTCTGAATGGTTCTCCTCCAGACTCTCATTCTTTCTCCTCCAGACATTTCATGTACCTAACACCATACTTAAAGATTCTATGATGAGAAAGAAGAGGTGTCATCTTTCCCCACTCTATAGCTTCTCCTAGAAAACCTCACACACATCTTTCTACTCAGCAGCAAGATCTGTTTTCTTAGTATCCATTCTCATCATATCAGACTTCTGACTCACATTGGCCCACACCTACCAAGGAATCCTATGAGCCGAGGGTTTTGACAGACCCTGCTTCCCACCTTCCCATTTGGCCTCACTGGGTTTGCTATGGTCCCGCTTACCAGTTGTACTCTCAGGTCTTAGCCCTGCCAGGCTACCACAAGCACTGTTTGCTTACATGACCTTTCCATCCTTCAGCCAACTTTTATGACCTCTCCCTGCCTCACTTTTAAGACACACTACTGTAAACCCATGCAGCATTTTATGTATTATCACATGTTGACTTTAACATTTAGTTATAGTCTTAATTTCTATGTTCCTGCTCAAATACCAAACTTAATTCCATATTAAAGCAGAGATATGCTAATTATTTCCTCTTGTCAGTAAAGAATCCTAAATGCTCGTTCAAACAGTAAGCACTTATAATAATTTCTTTATATATAACTGAATAAATTATTTAAGTATCTGTACATCTATAGTATCTAATACAATACCACATTTGACTTTCAATGTGATCAAATTATAAATATAAAATATATGCTAGCTTTAAGACTTAGTAGGGAAAAGTGCAAAATATTTTATTAATAAAATTTTCTGTTTATTATATATTGAAATTTTAGATATATTGTGTGAAATAACATATAATATTAAAATTAATCTTACCTGTTTCCATTTATCTTTTTAAATGCTACATGTAGGAAATTTAAACTCTTTATATACTTTGTTGGGAAGTGCTATTATAGAGTATCACTGAAATTGAACCGAAATTGAATGTCAAAGCTTTTAAGTTCCCTTATATCATAATGTTAAAAACCTCCATGTAAAAACTTTGTATATTGTTCATATTGCAACCTCACCATTTCCCTTCCAGTGTATGTAGTTAGGATGCTTACAGGGCCATCAATCTCCCTGTCTTGCAACTCTCTGCTTAGTTGCTAATTTCTCTGGGGCCACAGGGGTGCTGCAGAAAGCTGTAATTGGCAGTCCCCTTAACAGTGACTCTGAAAACTGGATGCCCTTGGAGCAGTGATAGTCCTCACTTGTTAAGGGATCTCTGTACTTAACAGCTTAAAAAGTACATACTTGGTACATGAGGACTGAGAGATGGTGGCTGCCCCAAAGAATTTCCTCCTTGGGGTCCAGCTGCATCTCATTAAACAACCATGTAGGACTAGCTTTGGTATCTGATCCTGAATGCTTCTCCCCAGGCCCTCACACCATTGTTTAGATTTAAAAGAGCTATTTAGGAATAATCTGTTTCATTTTCTCCATTCTCCACTTAGAAAGTGAAGTCTCTATCCAGACATTTTAAATTTGTTTGAAAGATCCTGTTGCTTTGCCTTTGTTTCATTGGTGGTAGAAAAAATATATCATATTTGCATATGCATATGCATACATATACATATCATACACTGAAACTGTCTCAATGTGAATATCATGGAGACAAATCTCAGTTCCAGTTGCTTGCTACCTCAGTATTGTTACTTAATGTATCTGGACACCGTGAATACTGTGCACACACCATTAACAAAGTAAAAGCTAAGCACTTTTCTGAGTGTGGTGGCACATATCTGCAATCCCAGCACTTGGGAGGTAAGGTAGGAGAATCAGGAGCTCAAGGCCAGCCTCAGGTATATAACAAATTTGAGGTCAGCCTGTGACACATGAAGTCCTTTTTCAAAAACACCAAATACACAATAAAAAAAAATTACTTTGACTCTGTCTTTAAGAAGTTTCTCCTTAGCATCATTTCACTGCCAATTGCCGACATCACGTACCATGCTGGACTGGCTCTGCTTGGCATAAGACAAGCAAGCCAGACTGAAAGAAGTTAGCTTCAGCTGGCTTTGTGTTTTTGCCTAGCAACCCTGATTAGACTGAGCATCGATGTTGGAATCTTCACTCTACATTCAGAAAAGTTGTCTTTGTACCTGTTAATTACCCTCTATTACAAGATCCACTTTTTCAGTGTGTGGGAGATTAGCCTCTGTGTAACTATGGTACACACCAGGCTAGCAGAGCACCAGACGCATGTGACTTCTGAGAATCACAGGATGTTAAGAAAAAGACTTCTTTGCAGCTCTCCTTTTTGTCTTGTGGTGTTTTCATGAGAATCCTCTTGGATGGTTTCTAGCTTTGTGGGTACTGTTAGGAGTCTCACTGTTGACCTCTCTTGAATCATACTGAGATAGGTCAAAGGTCAAGGCCTCTCTCTCCAATCCAGGCATGGAGAGCCACCTGGAAGAGGATCTTACAGTTCTTCACCAAGCACCACACTTTTTATTGAAGATTCAGGAAAATAAATGCCACCTGGACATTTAAACACCCTGTGGTCCAGTGGTGATTGTCAGGCCTCACAGGCTGTGATGCTACGAAGAAGTATGTGTGGAGGTGGCACTATGGCAGCTTTCGGTGGGCTGAGATGGTGGCAGGTACTGCACAGGAATGCCACAACCTGAGTAGTTGATGACAACTTTATTTAGCTCAGAGTCCTTAAGGCCTTAAGATCCAAGGTTAAGGGACTGCATTTGGTGAGCGCCTTCCTGCCAGTGGGAGCACTCTGCAGGGTTCCAAGGTGGCTTAGGGCATCTCCTGATCAGAAGGGATCCCTCAAAAGGCTGCCAAGCTGGTTTTTATAGTAAATCCTCTGAAGATAACCTCTTAATTCACTTAATAAGAATAAAACACCCACAACTAGCCACCTCTTCAAAGTCCCTTTTTGTAGCACCTTTTTTCTTTTTTATGTTTATTTATTTATTATTTTTAAATGTTTATTTATTACTTCAAGTTACATCTCCATCACAGCCCTCTCTCTCCACCCCTCCCAGCCCCATCATCCTACCCTCTCACCCTTCCCCCCGAATGCATAATTCTTTTTTGTTTTCAGTCCAACAAATGGTTCTTTCTCTTAAAACAATAAATACAGTACAAAACAACTGAAATAAATAGGCCACAATTCTGAGAGTTATATGGCTTAGCATACATTCTCAATGTCCAGTCCATATGTATTCGCCCCTGACTTTAACATTCTACTATCTAACCATCTCCATGAGTTTAAAGTTCTATATCTAACTCAGCTTTCATACTAACTTGCCTCACAATTTTAAAAACATCTTCTTAGATCCAGAACGCCCTCTTGATTCCTAAACAACTCAAAATTTAACTATGAGACTCTAGCTATCTATTCTTCAACCACCTCAGAGACCTGAGAGGGATAAATATATCTGATTATATAGGAAGTGCAGGGCCCGCAGCTTCCAAAACTAAGAAATGACATACCAGTGGCTGCCTTGACAGTTCCCATTTTCTCTCCATACATTACAGCATCAATCTTCAGCTGTTTGGCCCCGTTTCTCTGACAGACATTGATTGTAGAGCAGGAATTATGAAGGACTTACCTACCCTGTCTTGGCAGAGCTAGGCTGTCGACTTACCTGCTTCCAAGTTTTGTCCTTTTTGGACAGCATTCTGTCTACAGTTGAAGCACGGGTTTTTTTTTTTTTTGCCAAGAGATAGGCTTGCCACTAATTCAACCATCTCCCACTGGAGATTCTTCGATGCTCATCTTCTACTTGGAGTGGAATAGGGGATGCTGTCAGGAGCTGGCATGTCTCGATATAAAAAAAAATCTTAATTTAAGAAAACATCTTTGAATGCCATACTCTGCAGATCTCATGGGGTTTTTGAAGATGCCCTGTCTATCTATCTCTTATGTTTAGATAAGCAAATGTTGCTGTCTCTTAACAACTTGATTTCTGAGTAGCTTAGAAAATAACTGTGATAGACTGTCATAGTAACTAACAAAATGACACGCTTGCATGACTGTTAGTTTGTATTACTTAATTATCCTAAACAGTTTAAGACGGTTGGTATCAAAAGGCCAAAACTTCACATTTCCTTTTTAAGCATTACTAGGTACAATACCTTTAAGAAGTGTTACCCTTACCAGTAGCTGCCTGGACAGTTCCCATTTTCTCTCCATACATTCCAGCATCAATCTTCAGCCTTTGGGTCCTGTTTCTCTGACAGACATTTGTTGTAGAGCAGGGATTATGAAGGACTTACCTACCCTGTCTTGGCAGAGTTAGGCTGTCGACTTCCCTGCTACCAAGTTTTGTCCTTTTTGGACAGCAGTCTGTCTGCAGTTGGTGCAAGGGGTTTTTTCATGCCAAGAGAAAGGCTTGCCATTAATTCAACCATCTTACAGTGGAGGTTCTTCGATGCTTATCTTCTACTTGGAGTAGAATAGGGGGTGCTGTCAGGCGCTGATATGTCTCGATATCAAAAAAAAGAATCTTGATTTAAGATAACATCTTTGAATGCCATATTCTGCAGATCTCTAGGGGTTTTTGAAGATGCCCTAACCCTCTCTTGTATTTAGATAAGCAAATGTTGCTTGTCTCTTAGCAACTTGATTACTGGGTAGTTTAGAGAATATCTGTGATAGACTGTCATAGTAGCTAACAAAGAGACATGTTTGCATGACAAGGAGTATGTTCTTTCTCAGTTTTGGAAGCTGCAGGCTCTGCACTTCCTATATAAGCTAATATATTTATCCCTCTCAGGTCTCTGAGGTGGTTGAAGAGTAGACAGATAGAATCTTATAGTTAAATTTTGAACTGTTTAGGAATCAAGAGGGTGTTATAGATCTAAGAAGATACTCTTAAAAGTGTGTTGCAAGATAGTATGAATGTTGAGTCACATATAGACCTTTAAACTCATGGAGTTGGGTAGATAGTAGAATGTTAAAGTCAGGGGCCAAATAGGTATAAACTGAACATTGGGAAGGTATACTGGGCCAATTTAATCTCATAAATGTGACATATTTATATCTATTGTTTTGTATAATACTTACTGTTATAAGAGAAGGAACCAGCTGTTGGACTGAAAGGGGAAACCTCTGGAGGGAAGAGGGTGGAAGGGCGAGTTAGGAAGGGGGAATAGGGAGGGGTTTGTTACTGAGATGTAACTTGAAGAAAAAAAAATAAAGTATTTATTAAAAAAAAAATATCTGAGATGCCACGCTTCTCCTGCACTACTCGGTTTACATACTTGGATGTCAATGCAGGAAACGCTTCAGTGACTGCATTGCCAACACCACAAAGTCACAGATTCACACACATGAAGATGTTCAAGGAACAATGGTGTACGGCATCAAAGCTTCACAATGTCACAGGCACAGTGTGCGCCCAGAGTGGTGTGCTTGGTGGCTGTGGTCCCTGACAGAGTTATGACAAAAAAAAAAAAGAAAGAAATAAGGGAAACAACCCCCTTCACAATAGCCACAAACAATATAAAATACCTGGGGATAACTCTATCCAAGCAAGTAAAGGACCTATACAACAAGAACTTCAAACCCTTGAAGAAAGAAATGGAAGAGGCCTTTAGAAGATGGAAAGATCTCCCATGCTCATGGATAGGTAGGATCAACATACATCCTACCAAAAGCAATATATATAGTTTTAATGAAATTCCTATCAAAATACCAACACAATTTTTTATAGACTTGGAAAGAGCTATTCTCAACTTCATATGGAATAACAAAAAGCCCAGAATAGCTAAATCAATCCTTTACAATAAAAAACCATCTGGAGGTATCACCATCCCAGATTTCAAGTTGTACTACAGAGCAATAGTAGTAAAAACAGCATGGTATTGGTATAGAAACAGACCAGTAGATCAATGGAATCGAATTGAAGATCCAGAATTAGACCCACACACTTATGGCCACCAAAGAAGCCAAAAACAGCACAATGGAAGAAGGACAGCATCTTCAACAATTGGTGCTGGTCCAACTGGATGTCCACTTGTAAAAGAATGAAATTAGACTCATACTTATCACCTTGTACAAAACTTAAATCCAAGTGGATTAAAGACTTTAACATAAGGCCAGTCACCCTAAATCTACTAGAAGAAAAAGTGGGAAAAACCCTCGAACTCATTGGCACAGGTGACAACTTCCTGAACAGAACACCAACAGCTCAGGACCTGAGACCAACAATCAATAAATGGGACCTCATGAAACTGAAAAGCTTCTGTAAGGTGAAAGACACTGTCATTTGAACAAAGCGTCAGCCTACAGATTGGGAAAAAATCTTCACCAACCCCACATATAACAAAGGGCTAGTATACAAAATTTGCAAAGAATTCAAGAAATTAAATACCAAGAAACCAAATAATCCAATTAAAAAATGGGGGAAAGAGCTGAACAGAGAATTCACAAAGGAGGAATTCCTAAAGGCCGAGAGACAATTGAAGAAATGCTCAACATCCTTAATCATCAGAGAAATGCAACTCAAGAAGACTCTGAGATCCCATCTCACACCTGTCAGAATGGCTAAGATCAAAAGCTCAAATGACAGCACATGCTGGCGAGGGTGTGGAGAAAGGGGAACCCTTCTCCATTGCTGGTGGGAGTGCAGGCTTGTGCAACCACTATGGAGGTCAGTATGGCGATATCTTAGGAAACTTGGAATAGCTTTGCCTCAGGACCCAGCCATACCACTTCTGGGGTATACATCCAAGTGACTCCTCACAGAATCATAAGGAAGTCTCCTCATCTATGTTCATAGCAGCCTTATTTGTAATAGCTAGAAACTGCAAACAACCCAGATGCCCCTCAACTGAAGAATGGATTAAAAAACTGTGGTACATCTATACAATGGAATATTACTCATCTATCAGAAACAATGAAATTATGCAATTTGCAGCCAAATGGAGGGAACTAGAGAAGCTCATCCTGATTGAGCTAACCCAGATTCAGAAGGATGCACATGACATCTATTCACTTATAGTAGGATTTTAGCTATATAGTACAGGATATCTGTACTACAACCAACACACCAAAGGGAACATGGACATAGACTTTTTTTTTCTTTTTTTCTTTCATTTGTTGGTTTGTTTGTTTGTTGGTCTGTTTTTTAGTTTTCCCTCCCCAGCAATGAGACACTTTTCACTGGTGGTACTGCCTTGTAGGCCCCCAGTGTATGAAGAGGCTCTTGGCCCTCACATGACGTCTGGACTGGGGCGAGGGACTGTTATGTGGGGTCACTCCACTCCAGAGGAGCAAGATGGAAGGGTTAGGGGGTAGAGGATGGGAGGGTGTGGCTTGGAAGGGGGGAAAGAGGACAATATGATGGAGATGTAACCTGAAGCAACCAATAAATAAATTTATTAAATAAAAAAAGCAGGTAACAGGTTTAAAACACTGTAAATAAATTAAAGGTTACAGCTGTTTAACCTGGTTTTATAAACCACCAAGAGTTGAAAAAACTTAGAGCTAAGGTAAAATACATGAAATGCGTTGGGTTAGCAAAAAAAAAAAAAAGAAAAAGAAAAAATGTGGGAGTACACACACACACCCACCCCCCCCCCACACACACCCCATGGAGTCTGTTTTGTGTTTGACTGGGCATGGGGCTGGCTTGCTTGCAGAGTGGTTGGTATACCCAGTGAGGCTCTAGTAGAGAAAATTGATTTTTCCAACCCCAGCAGATTTTAAGCACTAATAGCTTCTTAATTATGGATGATACTTTGTGTCCACATCTCTTTCTCAGTGCTAGGATTTGGTCTGGTTTTAACTTGTGCAGGTCTTCTGCTTACTGTTATAGTTTCTGTGAGTTCATATATGAATCAGTCCTATTGTGTCTGGAAGACACTGTTTCCTTGGAGTCAGTCATTACCTCTGGCTCTTAGAATCTTTCTGGTTTCTCTTCTGCATAGCCCCTGAGCCCTGAGGGGAGGGTTTAACAAATACATCCCATTTTCAGCTGAATGCTTCAACTAGACATATCTAGTTCTGGGTCTCTGTGTTAGTTCCATCAACTGCAAGAAGCGTCTCTGATGAGGGCCAAGCAAGGCACTGATCTATGGGTACAGCGGTGTGTCATTAGGAGTCATTTTATTGCCATCTCTGTAGCAGAATAGCAGTAGTAGAAACAGACTTGCTCTTCATCTGCATTGGATTAAATGAGGGTGTTTATGCAGAAAGTTGAAAACCATTTGAAAATATCTGAGCTCTCCTTTGGTTTGTACATGGTTTATTACAAAGGTGAGGACCAGACGGAAAGGCTTACAGATCCTGAAAAATGATTTGGTTGAAAACTCTGCCATCTAACAAATATTTGAAGCCTTTTCTTCTCCAAGCAGTTAAATTAAAAAACAAAAACCAAAATACCACCACAGCCACCAAAAACCTGTGTGGGAAGGGCGTTTATGTCTTACATCTACAGAAAGGGAAGTGTGTCGAGGTTAAACTTGTCAAGTCCAGCTGGTGCTAATGAAGTTAGAGTCTGGTTTTCTTGACTCTGGGAAATTTTACTCAGTTCTTTCTACATAAAAGTTTTATAGGAAGCTTAGCTTTTCTCTACTGTGTTTGTAAAGGGCCAGACTCCTTCTAATGAGAGATGGATGGAGATAACAAACTCATTATCCATAGACTACCAGAGAGTCATTATGTGGAAAAGACTATCACTCACTTTTGATCTGGGTGGTGTGGAGATATATAAATCTAGTAATAAAAGGCCTAAGCTCTTGTGAATAAGCTCTGAGGTGTTCAAGTCCCTGATGCCTTCCTCTTTTAAATTAAATTAGAGTTATCCCTTTATCATTAGGCAACAACATTGCTTTCTGGTCAAGCTCTGTGAACCCTTTTGAAGGTGTAGAGCATAAAAGCTCTGGTCTTTAAGTTTAGTGAAGAGTAACGGAAGGGGTCAACATTAAAGGGTTGTCATGGAGTCTTGCAACACTGAATTGTTCCCCTTGTGACTCTCTTTATGAAGCATGTCAGAAAAGACGAAACCGTGGTCTCTATGTGATCTGCCTTCTCCGCACGAGCGTATCTGCCCAATGTCACTTCTCTGCATCGGCTTCAGTATGTGAACCATTGCTCACATGGCCCTGTGACAAAGCTTTAGTGTAAATGCAATCATTTGGGATTCAATGTGTACTTAAAACTTAACCTAAGACCCACTTATGCTTTGTCGATATTTCATGCTCTGTGAAGATCTAGACTTTAAAATCAACCCTTTCCTCCCCTCTGTGTGTGCGTAGTGTATGTATGTGTATGCATAGCAGTCAGCACTGGATGTCTTCTTCAGCTACTTCCCATCTTAGTTTTTAAGACACTGTCTCTCACAGACCCTACAGCTTGCTGATTGGAGAGATTGAATGGCCAGCAAGTCCAGAGAAGTGTGTGTCTCTGCCAGCCTTCCAAGCAACGTGGTTACAGATGTGTGCTCATCCCTGCCTGAGTTCAGATGCAGGTTTTGGAGGTCTCCATGTTGGCACAACAAAAGCTTTACCAACTGAGCCAGCATCCCAGCCTTCCCTTAAAAATATTAGCAACACTGATATCCAAAATTGTAGGATTTAACTGAAAGCCGACCAGCTGCTCCTGAACCTTGATCTCTCTAAGGCGGCAACCTTTCCCTAGACTCTATGTAGTGGCAGTTTGTCCATAGGAAAGCTCCTCAGCAGAAGTCCAAGGTGTCCTGTCTGCATAGCATATGTTTTTGCTCAGGACAGTTGGGCCGTGTCCCTGATGTCGTAGAGGACAAGCTGTCAGAAAAATCTTCCAAGTGATATGATTGCCTTTACTTCTTCCAGAAAGATCTGCTTTGCTCTTAAAAGGATCAACAGCGAAAGAGGGGGCAGGGAGTTGGAGTGGGGAGACAAGAGGAGATGTTCACACACTGTCACTCTTGGTCCTCAGTGGGTGATGTCTCAGAAGCTCCTCCTTGAGGTCGGGTCATCTAATATCAAGTAATAACTTTTCTTTCTGGTGAGAGGGCAGTGGCAAGCCACACATGCTGATGCTTTCATATCATTATGAAGGAGGGAAATGATTTTCTCATGATGAAAACATTTACTAGATTGTTGTCATTGAAGTTATGAAACCTATGTGACCACTTCTGGATCCTGACCTTAAAGTATAGTTTCAAAGGAAAACTGACTTTTCTGATGGGCTTTTCTGGGTTTAGAATGAAAACGACAATGTGGTGAGTGTTGCAAAGGAGTCTGAAAACTAATTAAAAAGACCTGAGGGTTGTCCATCTTTTCACACAGCACGTGAGTCCTAGACAAATTCCAAAGGGAGAAATACAGAATCAGTGACATAGAGCATATAAGACTTAAAAAAATACACAGGTAGTTGCTGATCAGTTATTAATTGTAAAACACTTATGGATAAATAATTCTAATAAAATTTAAGCATGACCTTCGTCACCAATAAACTTAAAAGGAAGCAGGATAAGTGAACTCCACTTCCGCATAAGTATAATTAAATTAGAAGATGCAAAGCCCTGGTGATGAGACTACACTAAGTGTCATGGCTGAGCACTGGAGTGAAACCTTATTTTTGCTGTGGATCTGAGAATTTTACAGAAGGCAGAACATGTTGTCTGGGTATTGGAGGACCAGAGATTTGAGGAGGCAAAGAAGGCAGGGAGGCAAAGAAGGCAGGGAGGCAAAGAAGGCAGGGAGGCAGGCAGGGAGGCAGGCAGGGAGTCAGGGAGGCAGGCAGGCAGGCAGGGAGGCAGGGAGGCAGGCAGGGAGGCAGGGAGGCAGGCAGGCAGGCAGGCAGGGAGGCAGGCAGGCAG
>CAJQZJ010022332.1:0-11770 GCA_907164525.1 Lophiomys imhausi | reverse complement strand
AGTTCTCTTTCTTTGTTGGGTCTTTGTGTGGTTTAGGAATCAGGGTGACTGTGACCTCATAGAATGAGTTTGGCAGTGTTCTTTCTCATTCTATTTGTTGAAAGAGTTTGAAGAGTATTGGTATTAGCTCTTCTTTGAAGTTCTGGTAGAAATCTGTGCTAAAACTATCTGGCCCTGGGCTTTTTTTGGTTGGGAGATTTTTAATGACTGTTTCTATTTCCTTAGAGGTTATAGGGCTGTTTAATTTGTTAACCTGATCTTAATTATCTTCGGTAGGTGGAATCTATCAAGAAAATTGTCCATTTCGCTTAAGTTTTCAAATTTGGTGGAATATAGATTTTTAAAGTAGGACCCAAATATTCTCTGGATTTCCTCAATGTCTGTTGTTATTTCTCCCTTTTCATTTCTGATTTTGTTGATTTGGGTTTTTTCCCTCTGCCTTTTAGTTAATTTGGCTAAAGGTCTGTCTATTTTGTTGATTTTTCTCGAAGAACCAACTCTTGGTTTCATCGATTCTTTGTATAGTTCTTTTTGTTTCTAAGTTGTTGACTTCAGCCCTAAGTTTGATGATTTCCTGCCTTCTACTCCTCTTGGGAGTGTTTGCTTCTTTTTTTTTCCCAATTCACCCAGTTTAGCTGTTAATTCGCTAATATGAGCTGTCACAATTTTCTTTTTGAAGGCACTTAGTGCTATGAACTTTCCTCATAGCATAGCTGTCATTGTGTCCCATAGTTTTGGGTATGTTGTGCCTTCATTTTCATTGGATTTTAAGAAGTCTTTGATTCCCTTCTTTATTTCTTCCCTGACCCAGTAGTCATCCAGTGAAGAGTTGTTCAATTTCCATGTGTGTGTAGGCTTTCTGTTGATTCTTTTGCTGTTGAAGTCCAGCTTTATTCCATGGCGGTCTGATAAGATACAAGGGGTTATTTCAATTTTCTTGTATCTGTTGAAGCTATCTTTGTGTCCAACTATGTGGTCGATTTTGGAGAAGGTTCCATGTGGTGCTGAGAAGAAGGTGTATTCTTTTGTGTTTGGGTGAAACATTCTGTAGATATCTGTTAGGTCCATTTGGTTCATGAGCTCTGTTAGACTCATTATTTTTCTGTTTGGCTTCTGTCTTGATGATCTGTCCATTGTTGTGAGTGGGGTGTTGAAGTCTCCCACTATTAAAGTGTTTGGATCAATGTGCAACTTAAGTTTTAGAAGCGCTTCTTTTATAAATGTAGGTGCCTTTGTATTTGGGGCATAGATGTTCAATATTGAGATGTCTGCTTGTTGAATATTTCCTTTAACGAGTATGTAATGCCCTTCTCTGTCTTTTTTTATTAACTTCAGTTGGAGGTCTATTTTGTTTGATATTAGGATGGCTACTCCAGCTTGCTCTCTGGGTCCATTTGCTTGGGAAACCTTTTCCAAGCCCTTTACTCTGAGATAGTGTCTATCTTTTTTAGTGAGATGTGTTTCTTGTATGCAGCAAAATGATGGATCTTGTTTACAGATCCAATTGGTAAGTCTGTGTCTTTTTAGTGGCGAGTTGAGTCCATTGATGTTAATGGATATTAGTGACCAGGGGTTGTTATTTCCCATTATTTTGTTATAGGTGGTCATGCTGTGTTTCTTTTGGTTTAGTTGCTGTGGAGTTTTCTATTTCCTCTGTTTTCTTGGGTGTAGTTATCTTCTCTGGGTTGGAATTTTCCTTCTAGGATCTTTTGTAGGACTGGGTTTGTGGGTAGATATTGTTTAAATTTTATTTTGTTATGGAATATATTGTTTTCTCCATCTATGTTGTTAGAGAGTTTTTCCGGGTATAGTAGTCTGGCTGGGCATGTATGTTCTCTTAGGACATCTGTCCCAAGACATCTGCCCAGGCCCTTCTAGCTTCTAAAGTTTCTGAGGAGAAGTCAGGTGTAATTCTGATGGGTCTGCCATTATATGTGACTTGACTTTTTCTCTTACAGCTTTTAATATTCTTTCTTTGTTCTGTACATTTGGAGTTTCAATTATTATGTGGCGAGAGGAGTTTCTTTTCTGATCTAATCTGTTTGGTGTCCTGTATGCCTCTTGGAATTTTATTGGCATCTCTTTCTTTAGGTTTGGGAAGTTTTCTTCTATGATTTTGTTGAAGATATTTCCTGGACCTTGGAGTCAGGAGTCTTCTCTTTCCTCTGTGCCTATAATTCTTAGGTTCCATCTTTTCATTGAGTCCTTGATTTCTTCGATGTTATGGGTGATACTTTCTCATTTTCTTTGGTAGTTGTACTGATTTCTTCCTTTGAATCTTCCATGCCTGAGATTCTGTCTTCCATCTCTTGTATCCTATTTTTGATACTAATTTCTGTAGTTCCTGTTCTCTTCCCTTGATTCTCCATTTCCACTCTCAACTCTGACTGTGTTTTCTTTATTGTTTCCATTTCCATTTTCATGGGTTGAATGATTTTATTCATTTTGTACATTTCCTGCTCCAATTTGCTTGTCTTTGCCTGGGAATCTTTCATTGCCCTGTCTTTTTCCTGTTCTAGTTGAGCCTCTTTGGCTTGGAGCTCTCTTATGGTATTATCCATTGCTTTCACTTGTGAAATTGTGGATTCTTTGAATTCTTTCATAGATATAAATTCTTCTTGAAAGGACTCTGTCACTTTCCATAATATAGAATTGTCATCGTTTTCATGTTTTTCAGCTGTGATGAGGTGTTCAGGGATTGATGCACTAGCATAGTTGTGTTTTGTTGAAGTCATATCTCCCTGAATTCTGTTGTTTCTGTTTTTTCTCTGACCTTTAGCCTTTTGGTTGTTCTTAGTTGTTTGTTCCTGTTGTCTTCTGGGCTTGGAGCCAAAGGGGGCATTTTGGTGTAGCAGTCGTATTGCTTGGTGATCTGTCGCTTTCCACTGCCTGGATGGGGCCTTGTGTGGAGATTTTCAGTGTGTCTCCAAGAGCTCACCCCTTCCTGTTTTGCCCCAATTGGGGACTCAGGTGAGGGGTTGTGATGGTGATGTGTTCCTGTAGATTCCTGGGATCCAACTGGTCTTCCCGGAGTCTCTCCTGGTGGGGGTTCCCGATTCCCGGATTCAGTGGCTTCTGTGTGTGTCCGAGTGGGGGGGAGCATCCTGCCCAGGGACTTTTAATGGTTCCTGGGTAGCTGGGTGAGACCCAGGGGGGTCGGGTCACTCAGATTTTTGCACAGCGTCTTATAACTCTGTGGCTTTCCCCAAGTTCAAAATGCATCCACGTGGGCCGCCTCCATCTTGGATCAATCTGCTTGAATCTCTTAATATGTGACTTTGTGGATAGGTAGACGTTTTTATAAATTTATTGGCCAAATTAAATTTCCAGTGTCTAAAATATAAAAGATAGAATTAAAGACTTCTAAAAGTAGCTCATTTTTTGCTCTCTAATCTGTAAAAAAGGATTCCATCTATATAATCCCATGATTATCCATGATTATATATTATCCATGATTATATAGATTCCATCTATATAATCCCATGATTATCCATTAACCTAATTCAACATAGTTTCACTCAAAGACACTAAAGAGAATATGTAGTGGATTAGTTGCAACAGAACAGAGAGAATAAAAAGACAATACAGAGTGGAAACTACTCAGTACTCAGATATTTAATTATGGGCCATGTAGCATGTTGGGTAATGAAAGACCAAAGATAGGATGATATCAATAGTATAGACCAGGTGTGCCACAGGGCAGACCATGTAGGCTTGCAGAAGGATACTCCACATGTACAATGATGGAATTGTCTAATGATGCATTTCTCAGAATTTATTCTCATCATGAAGCAGTGAGGGTTTATTAGAAAGAGAATTACTTATTAGGAAGGGGAGTGAATATCTTCAAATATGGTTATTGTAAATTAGGAAATATATAGCAACCAAAAAGAAAAAAGTGTAACCTGTGGAGCCTCATCATCCAGAAATGGCCAGTAATCACATTTATGAAGTTCTTTATTCATTTAAAAATTTTTTGTTTATGTTTTTAAAAATGTCTTTGGGGTCCTTTTGTTGTTTGTTTGTTTTTTCCATAGAATTTTCTGCAGCTTTATATTTATTATTCTTTTAAATCTTCTCTGATACAATACATCCTGACTTCTGTCTTTCCTCCCTCCATTCCTTCCCATTTTTCTCCACCTCCCATTTTCCCACAGATCCACTGCTCTTCCAGTTCTCTTCAGAAAAGATCAGACCTCACAAAGATATCAACTAAACATGACATAACAAGACCCAATAAAACTAAGTAAAAACATTCACATCAAGGCTGAATGAGGCACCATAGTGGAGGAAAAGGGTCCCAAGTGCAGGCAAGAGTCAGAGATACCCATACATCCAATGGTAGGAGTCCTACAATCAGCCAAAATTAGAAACAGGATGAGTGCAGAGTACCTAAAACAGACCCAGACCAGCTCCTTGATTGCCACTTCTGTCTCTGTGAGCCTGTGTGTTTTCTCCTTAGATGATCCTGTGGGCTGGGTTCTACTAGTGCCATCAGCACTCTACCTCCTACAATGCTTCCTTCCCCTTTTCTGCAGGGATCCCGAGCTCTGCCTAATGTAGGCAGTGTAGATTCCTATCAGCTTATGAAGGAAGCCTCTCTGATGATGATTGGGCTAGGCACAGATATGAATGAATATAGCAATATATCATTAGGAATCTTTTTATTTTTTTTTCTCAATTGTGGCTAAGTCTCTGAGCCATCCAGCTTCTGGTTCTTAGCCACCCAGTCAGTATCTGGCATGAGCTCTCAATTTGTACATTAGGATTCAAGAAAGACCAGTCATTGTTTGGCTGTTTTCAAGAGGTCTTAACCACCATTTCCCAGCATGTCTTGCAGGCAAGAGTGACATGAGAAAAAGGTTTTGTGGCTAGGTTGGTGTCCCAGTCCTAGCACTGGGAGCCTTGCCTGGTTATAGAACATTGCCAGTTCAGGGTCCATAGTCTCTATTACTAAGAGTCCTTGTAGGCTTCAAGAAGTTTCTGTTGTACAAGGTTTCAACATCATACCTTAAAAGTCCCTGTATTCCAGTCACCTATTTCTGTACTTTCTCCTTCTGGTGCTCCCTCTCCTGCCTAATTCTTCCTGTTCCAATCCCCACCAACCCCCCTTTCCACACATAAAATCTATTCTATTTACCAGCAATATCCATATGATCTCCATAGAGCCTGACTTATTACTTAGCCATTCTGGGTCTGTGGATTGTAGTGTGATTAAACTTTACTTAACAATCAATATCCACTTACCAGTGAATAAATATCATGTTTGTATTTCTGTCTCTGGTTTACTTTACTAAGGATGATTTTTTTCTAGTTCCATTCATTTGTCTAAAAGTTTTATGCTATTATTTTTTTCTAAAAGCCGAGTGATAAACCATTTTGTAAATGTATCATATTTTCCTTATCCATTCTTTCATTGATGGACTTCTATTTGATCCCAGTTTCTGGCTGTTATGAATAAAGACATTATGAACTTATTTGAGCAAGTAGCCTGTAGTAGGATTGGACATCATTTGGATATATGTTCCAGAGTGATATACCTGATTTTTTGAAGTTGATCAATTCTCAATTTTCTGAGGACCCTCTATATTGATTTCCATAGGGGCTGTACATGTTTGCAATACCACCAGCAATGGAGAAGTGTTTCACTTCTCCACATCTTCACCAGCATGAGTTGTCATTATGTTATTGATTAGGCATTCTGACAGATGTAAGATGGAATCTGAAAGTAATTTTGACTTGCATTTCCCTGTGGCTGAGATGTTGATCGTTTCTTGAAGTATTTTTCATTCATTTGAGATTCTTCTATAGAGAATTCTCTCTCTCTCCCCATATATATATATATATATATATATACACACACACATATATACACACATATATATGTATACACACATACACACATACACACGTATACATGTATATATATATATATATATATATATATATATATATATGATATTAGCCCTCTGTTAGATGTGGAGTTGAAAAACTTCCCAATCTGGAAGCTGCCATTTTATCCTAGTGACAGTGTTTTTTGCCTTATAGTTTTCCATTTTATGATATCACATTTATTAATTGTTGATATTCGTGCATGGATTTTAGGCCAATACCACACCTTTTTTCTTTTTTTATTACTGTAGCTCTGTAGTACAGTTTGGAATCAGGGATGTTGATACCTCCAGAAATTCTTTTATTGTTGAGAATATTTTTTAGCAATCCTGTGGTTTTTTTTGTTTTCCTATATGAAATTGAGTATTATATTTTCATGATCTATAAAGAATTGTGTTGGACTTTTGTTGGAAGTCCTTTTTGTTGACTCTATAGACTGCCTTTGGTTGAATGGCCATTTTTATTCTGTTAATTCTACTAATTCATGACTGTGGGATATCTTTACAGCTTCTAGTATCTTTTTAAATTTCTTCTGAGGAGTTTTTCATACATGCCTTTCAAATCCTTTGTTAGGGTTTCCCCAAGATATGTTATATTGTTTATGACTGTTTTGAAGGGTATTATTTCTGATTTCTTTCTCAGTCTGTTATTTGTATATAGATGGTTACTGACATTTTTAGAGTTAATCTTCTTTCCAGCTGCTTTACTGAGTGTGCTTATAAGTTGTAGGGGTTCCTTAGTAGAAGTTTTTGGATCACTATTGTATACTGTCATATCATCTGTGAATAGTAATGTTTTTGATTCATTCCTTTGTGATTTGTATCCCCTTGATATACTTCAGTTGTCCTATTTCTCTAGGTAGAACTTCAAATACTATATTGAATAGATAGGAAAATGTAGACAGTCTTATATTGTTTTTAATTTTAGTGAAAATGCTCTTGAGTTTCTCTCCATTGAATTTGACATTGGCTATAGGCTTACTGTTAATTGCCTTTATAATATTTAGGAATGTCCCTTGTATCCATTATCTCTCCAAGATTTTTATCAGGAAGGAGTGTTAAATTATGCAGAAGGCTTTTAAAATATGTAATGAGATGATTATGTGTCTTTTTCAGTTTTTTTACATGGTTGATTATATTCACTATTTTCTACCTTGTTGATTTTCTCATACAACTAACTCTTTGTTTCATTGATTCTTTGCATTGTTCTCTTTGTTTCTACTTTATTGATTTCAGTTTAACTATTCTTGACCATCTATTCCTCTTAGATGTGCTTGCTTCTTTTTTGTAATAGAACTTTAAGGTGCTCTGTTAACCTGCTAGTATGAGATCTCTCCATTTTCTTTGTAAGTACTTAGTGCTATGAATTTTTCTCTTAGCAATGCTTTCATTGTTTCCCATAATTTTGCTTATGATGCATCTTAATTTTTGCTGAATTCCTGGATATATTTAACTTCTTTCTTATTTCTCTTTTGACACAGCAGTTATTCCATTGAGAGTTGTTATGTTTCCACGAGTTTGTAAGATTTCTGTTGTTGAAACCTAGTTTTAATTTGTAGTGATCTCATAAGATGAAGGAGTTATTTCAATGTTCTTGTTCTGTTGAGACTTGCTTTGTGAGTAGGTTATGTGGTAGATTTTTTTTTGAGAAAATTCCATGAGATGCTGATAATTTGTGTTCTTTGGCATTTTGATAAAATGTTCTAATGATATCTGTTATGTCCACATGTTATATATCATCTGTTAGCTCCAGTGTTTTATGTTAAGTTTTTTATGATGAGATGTCTGTTGCTGAGAATGGTGTGTTGAAAAATTCCACTATCAGAAGATCCAAGATGGCGGCAGTTGGCAGGGACACATTTTGAGCTTGGGGGGGGGGATAGGTACAATATGCAAAAATATAAATAAGCTGAGCAACATCCTGAGAAGCGTGAACCTGCAGAGTCACACCTGGTGAACCCAGGGACTAGTGAGGGTCCCTTGTGGGACCCTCAGACACTCAGGCAAACAGATCCATCCAAGCCGAGGGGTGAGTGAGGAACCCAGATCGCTGGGTGCTTCCTGGCAGGGACCCCAGGCAGCAGGGAGGAGCAGCAGAACCCAGGCCATGGGGCGCGCAGAACCCAAGGGGGAACTCAGGCAGTGGGCACAGCACAGCGTGGACCAAGGCAGATGGGAGCATCACGGGCGGGGAACCCACGCAGTGGGGAGCATCAGGACTCAGACCTAGCCAATGGGGCGGGCTTAGACCTAGCCCTCATGGAGCATCGAGGAGGCAGGGAACACAGACAGCGGGGACAGCGGGGTGCAGCGTGGAGCATACCCAGGCAGCGGGGAGCAGCGCAGCATGGCACAGAACCCAGGCTGAGGAGCACACTCTGGAAGTGGGCAAGAGCCACTCAGAAACCCAGCGAGTGGACAGGCTAGGGGCCCAAAGAAGATGTCAGTGGCTTGGGGCACAGCCTTGGTGCCCAAAGCGGAGACCAGCAGCGAGGGGCACAGTCTCTGAGCCCAAAGCAGAGATCACTGGTGCAGGGCACAGGCTGAGAACTCAGAGCAGAGGCCAGTGTGGAGCCTGGCACAAAACAGAGGCCCCGTGGATTCTGCCATAGAAGCAGGCAAAAGCCACACAAATACTCAAGGAATAGCTCCAAACCTCAATAGTGGTACTCACCGGCGTCCAGAGCACCCAACTTCCACTCTGTCGTTCCATACAGGAGAATGGCAGGTTCACCAAGATTTATCTCCAGCTAAGTGGCTGGCAGGGAAGCAGAAGCATATCTGGGCTTACCCAGAAAGGTGTTGGACATAAAGGTCCCTCTACTGGATATACAATCACTTGGAAGAACACTGAGCTCAGACAGGGCAGAAGGCTGCTTGTCCTAAACCAGTACAGTCTCCCGCAGGTCAGATCACTGCAGGGTCTTGGGAGGTAGTCCCAACTGCCAGATAGAGGTGCCTCCAGGCTATCAGAGTGCCCAATATTCACACAGTCACTGAAACACCCTAAAGAAGACCAGAAGTGCCACTGAAATGGTCCGGAAGACACCAGGAACAATCAGCCTAGGGCAAGCAGATGGCTAAAGGTCAGCAAAGAACAAAAGTGACAAAAATAAGGGAAATATGACTCCAATGAAATTCAGTGAGGTTAGCACATCAAGCACTGAATATCCCACTACAGCTGAAACACTTGAAAAT
Organism: Lophiomys imhausi; assembly: GCA_907164525.1. Taxonomy (NCBI): domain Eukaryota; kingdom Metazoa; phylum Chordata; class Mammalia; order Rodentia; family Muridae; genus Lophiomys; species Lophiomys imhausi. The sequence goes on along the minus strand of CAJQZJ010022332.1, from coordinate 2,681 downwards.
GATGACAAATCTATACTTAGGAAAATGATGGAGTCCTTTCAAGAAGAAATTAAATCACTGAAAGAATACAAAGAATCCTCAATTTTACAAATTAAAGCAATGGAGAACACCATTAGAGACCTCCAGCCAAAGAAGCCCAACGTGAACATGAAAGAGACAAGGCAATGAAAGATTCAAAAGATTTGAAAGATTTGCAGACAAAGACAAGCAAATTGGAACAGAAACGTATAAAACAAATAACATGGTTCAAGACTTGAAGTTGGAAGTAGAAGCAATAAAGAACACAATCAGAGATAATCCTGGAGGTGGAAAATCAAGGGAAGAGAACAGGAGCTACAGACAGGAGTATCAAAAATAGGACACAAGAGATGGAAGACAGAATCTCGGGTGTGGAAGATTTGATGGAAGAAATCAGTACAAGAACCAAAGAAAATGAGAAAGCTAAAAAAGTTCTCATCCATAATATCCAAGAAATCAAGGACTCAATGAAAAGATGGAACCTAAGAATTATAGGCATAGAGGAATGAGAAGACTCCCAACTCTAAGATCCAGGAAACATCTTCAACAAAATCATAGAAGAAAACTTCCCAAACCTAAAGAGATGCCAATAAAATTCCAAGAGACATACAGAACACCAAACAGATTAGATCAGAAAAGAAACTCCTCTCACCACATAATTGAAATTCCAAATGTACAGAACAAAGAAAGAATATTAAAAGTTGTAAGAGAAAAAGGCCAAGTAATATATAATGGCAGACCCATCAGAATTACACCTGGCTTCTTCTCAGAAACTTTAAAAGTCAGAAAAGCCTGGGCAGATGTCCTACAAGCCCTGAGAGAACATAGGTGCCCAGAGAGAGTACTAAACCCAGCAAAACTCTCTATCAACATAGATGGAGAAAACAACATATTCGATGACAAAATCAAATTTAAACAGTATCCACCCACAAATCCAGCCCTACAGAAGATCTTAGAATGAAAATTCCAACCCAGAGAAGATAACTACAACCAAGAAAACAGAGGAAGCAAAAAAAAAAAAAAAAAAAGACAAAAAACTCCATTGCAGCTAAACCAAGAGAAACCCTCAACCACCACCTATACCAAAATAATAAGGAATAACAACCTTTGGTCATTAATATCCATCAACATCAATGGACTCAACTCCCCAATAAAAAGTCACAGGCTTACAGAATGGATCCGTAAACAAGACCCATCCTTTTGCTGCATACAAGAAATGCATCTCACTAACAAAGATAGATGCTACCTCAGAGTAAATGGCTGGGAAAAGGTTTTTCAAGAAAATGGACCCAGGAAGCAAGCTGGAGTTGCCATCTTAATATCAAATAAAATAGACTTTCAACTGAAGTTAATCAAAAAAGATAGAGAAGGGCACTACATACTCAAGATGACGTTTCAATACTGAATATCTTTGCCCCAAATACAAGGGCACCTACATTTGTAAAAGAAACTCTTCTGAAGCTTACCCCACACATCAATCCCTACACTTTAATAGTGGGAGACTTCAAAACCCCACTCACAATAATAGAAAGGTCATTGAGACAGAAACCAAACAGAGTAATAATGAGTCTAACAGAGGTCATGAACCAAATGGACCCAACAGATATCTACAGAACGTTTCACCCAAAATTTACAAAAGAATACCTTTTTCTCAGCACTGCATGGAACCTTCTCCAAAATTGACCATATAGTTGGACATGAAGCATGCCTCAACAGATACAAGAAAATTGAAATAACCCCTTGTATCTTATCAGACCACCATGGAATAAAGCTGAACTCAAACAACAACAGAAATAACAGAAAGCCTACACACACAGGGAAATTGAACAACTCTCAACTTGATGACTATTGAGTCAGGGAAGAAATAAAGAAGGAAATCAAAGACTTCTTAAAATCCCACGAAAATGAAGGCACAACATACCCAAACCTATGGGGCACAATGAAAGCAGTGCTATGAGGAAAGTTCATAGCACTGATTTCTTTCAAAAAGAAAATTGTGACAGCTCATATTAGCGAATTAACAGCAGAACTGGAAGAAGTGGAAAAAAAGCAAACACTCCTAAGAGGAGCAGAAGGCAGGAAATCATCAAATTTAGGACTGAAATCAACAACTTAGAAACAAAAAGAACAATACAAAGAATCAATGAAACCAAGAGTTGGTTCTTTGAGAAATTCAACAAAACAGACAAACCCTTAGCCAAGTTAACTAAAAGGCACAGGGAAAAAAAAACCATATCAAGAAAATCAGAAATGAAAAGGGAGAAATAACAAGACATTGAGAAAATCCAGAGAATCTTTAGGTCCTACTTTAAAAATATGTACTACACTGAATTTGAAAACCTAAGCAAAATGGACAATTTTCTTGATAGATTTCACCTACCAAAGTTAATCAAGTTCAGGTTAACAGATTAAACAGTCCTCTAACCCCTAAGGAAATAGACATATTCATTAAAAATCTCCCAACCAAAAAAGAAAAAAAAAAAGCCCAGGGCCAGATGGTTTCAGCACAGAATTATACCAGACCTTCAATGAAGAGCGAATACAAATACTCTTCAAACTCTTCCACAAAATATAATCAAAAGGAACACTGTGAAACTCATTCTATGAGACCTCAGCCACCCTGATTCCTAAACCACACAAAGACCCAACAAAGAAAGAGAACT
>CAJQZJ010022329.1:0-16655 GCA_907164525.1 Lophiomys imhausi | reverse complement strand
GGCCATCAATGGCCAGCCCTTTTTTCAGCAGGACTCTTGGAGCTCTCTAGCATCAGGGGCCTCTTCTCTTCTGGGCTCCACGCACTGTCCTCAAATAGGAGGAACTCTGTTTCAGCTTAATTTGGGCTCCGCCCACTTAGCAGCTGAAAACAATGTCAGGCCAGATACTTTGTTTCTTCAATTCTATTGAGTCTTTCTTGTTTTCCTGACTTCAAACTTGTTTTTCAGTCTATTGAGTCTTTCCTGTTTTTGCTGACTTCATGCTGATAATGCTCTTCAGGCCCCGAATTAAGAGACAGTATCAGAAACTCCTATATATTTTCTAAATCTAATTTATCTAACCCCTACAATTACATAAGAGGGGACATTTTATTCAGTCTGTGACTCTTCAGGAAACACTTTCAACATGCAACAAGCCAAAATTAAAAGAGACCTAAGAATTAGGGCGTGTTTGAGGAAATACGAGGGAGTTGAAGAGGCCTGGACATGTGTGAAAATAGCTGATATCAAGATGGGGAGACTGTGGCTCAATTACAGTGAGCATCAGATGGTTACTCAGTTTCTGCTGCTTGTAACCTGGGTAGAGTGAACAAGGGAGTAGAGCTTACAATGTCATTGGAGCTTATAATCAGACCGCACTCTATAGTTTTGGTAACTGGAAATATCATGAAGTCTGAGCTCTTGTTAAAACTACGTGGTAATTGCCTTGTTTGCAGTGTAAATATAGAACATCCATTAATTTTGATAACCTTTGGAATGTGTTAATTTGACAGATTTGAACCTGTGAAATTAAATACATACTGTAAATAGAATGCACTTTGATGACTTAGTTTTGTAGCAAGTTAATTGGCCCCTTTCCCATCCCACTGTTCTGCAGATCTGTTCCTTTCAAATTTGTGGTTTTATAAGTGAAGCTCTTGTTTTTTCCCCCCTACAAACTGGTTTAAAGGTCATGTAACTTAGATTACAAGGCAATATGCTGTCAAACCAAATATGTAATGTCTTGGATGGAATACAGCTTTAGAATCTTTGAAGTATTCCAAGAGAAGATGCAAGATTTGTGATATATATAACTGGGTAAAGATAGCCTTACTAAAATATTTCCATTTTCACATGTGGACCATCTACCACAAAATAAGGTAACTTAGAAACAAGTATGGCAAAGTAATCTTAGTGGTGTTCTGAACTAAAATCTCCCTATTTAAGGTAGCTTACTTCAACAGGTTAGTTTCTTATTAAAAGACATTGTCAGCTTAGTTTTAGTACTACAGCTTTTAAGACAGGGCAATTAGCAACCCGATTCATCATAAAAATTTGAGTTAAGAGCCAGGTGAATAAAAATTGGTCCAGGATTGTATATACCTGGGTTATCAAACAATGTTTTAATATGTGTTCATGTTTACTTTTTATACAAACCTGCTTATAACTTGTGAATCACACTAGTTATACTTGTAATGGTTACTGGCTATGTTGTTTTGAAAATAAAACTTAATCATGTGTTTGTATATGTATGTAGAGATGTGTGATTTTTAGAATTTATCCATTGTTTCCTTAAAAGTAAACTATTTTTTTAATAAGATGAATTTTTTTGTGTGTGTTTTAGTGTAGCTGAAAGCAAAGATGTATAGACCAATACTGAATGTTTGTGGTCTTTTGTAATTGAGTTTGGAGATATTATCCATGATGTGTTTTACTGAAAATGAGTGATCATTTTGATGGCAGTGCTTTGTTTTTTGGAGACAGGCTGTCACACATGTTGAGAAAAATTTCAAGTTGCACATGTTGAGAAAACTTTCAAGTTCTTTGCATTACAAAATTATTCTAAAAAGGTATAGATCTTTGATATGGGAATCATCTTGTGCCTGACAACTTTCTCATGTGAGATTTTTTATTCTTGCTACAACTCTTCCAAGCTTTCTAGGCACAAAGAGTATTACTATAAATGAAGAAGACAAATTTCCTGAGTTAAAAATACATAAATCACATAGCCATATGAAAAGCCCTTGTGGAGAGGCTCCCCTGGTATGTTGAGCCAAAAATACTGCCTGAACTGTTCTTCCCCCTCTTCTTACTGATATTGCTTTGGGAATTGGAAGCCCAATTGTGAGTCAGAGTATTTTTTGTTTTGTTTCTTTTTCAGAGACACCCATATGTGGTGCCATGAATTACATGCTTCTCTAGAATGTCTTTAACAGGCTGGACCATATGATTTCATTACCACAAAATTAGGACTGACAGGCAGGAGATTTTCCTGTGCTAATAGCTTTTCCTCCTGTTTGGCTTACTAGGATGAGACACTTCTTCCCACAGACATGATTCCTTAATATATATATATATATATATATATATATATATATATATATATATTGTGTGTGTGTGTGTGTGTGTTTGAGCTGCTCAGTTTCTAAATTCTATCTTTAGTATTTAAGATTAGGAATTAGATGCAGGTATTTGTTATGAAGAGATTTATAAAAATGTGAGTCAGTATTAGGTAAGGGCCTTATAAATGGCTGGGATTTTGACACAGGAAAGATTAATAATTGGAGATAAAATAGGCTAGGAACTGAGTCACTGAGAACTTCTTCCTGTTCCTGTGTGAGTGTGTGTGTGTGTGTGTGTGTGTGTGTGTGTGTGTGAGAGAGAGAGAGAGAGAGAGAGAGAGAGAGAGAGAGAGAGAGAGAGACATTCAATACTTGCCAAGGGTGAAATACTCATTTGGAATTTAAAACAAAATACTTAAGCCTTCAACCATGAATTTTAGTTTGTACAGTTTCAGAACTTTCGCATAAATTCAATTAAATAAAAATTCAAGGCACAGGTGTCTTTCATTTTAAGAACGTATATGCTAACAGGATAAAATAAGTTAGTAAAAAAATACAGTTAATTTTAAGACGACTATCTTAAATTTCAATGCTATTATTTCAAATGCCCAGTACATCGAACAAAGCCATTTTTTTCTGTTATAAGTTTTATTAAGTAGGAAGTTAAAAGCAGAGCCATGGAGATAGATAGATAGATAGATAGACAGACAGACAGACAGACAGACAGACAGACAGATAGATAGAGGCATTTGGAAAGAGCGACGGAAGAAGAGAGGCACAAGAAAATTGGAAGAGAACAACAGAGTGAACAAAGCCATTTTTAAATAATCCTAACTGGGTTTATTTATTTCTTGAAGATGTGTTTATGAATGAATAATGTTGTTCAGAGTTCAAACAAGTTTAATACTATGTTGTACTTCCTTAGGCACATGATGAATGACAACAATGAACGGATTTTAAAAGCTTCAGAAATACAGTTTCTTAAGTTAAGAAAACATCTTTGAATACCATATTCTGCAGATCTCTTGAGGTTTTTGAAGACCACCTATCTATCTTCATGTATTTGGATAAGCAAATGTCGCTTGTCTCTTAGCAACTTGATTTCTGATTAACTTAGAAAATAACTGTGATAGACTACCCTAGTTCTTAACAAAATGACAGGCTTGAATGACTATTAGTTTGCATTTCTTAATTATCCTAAACAGTTTATGACAGTTGCTAACAAAAGGCTAAAACTTCACATTTCATTTTTAAGTGTTACCTAGGTACAATACCTTAAAAATAATTACCTTAATTTTGTATCAATATACAAAGATCAATACCGATTTATTCAAATTTTACTTAAGATGTTTTTGATATTGAGACATGTCAGCTCCTGACAGCACCCCCTATTCTACTCCAAGGACATGATGAGCATTGAATAATCTCCAATTGGAGATGGTTGCATTAGTGGCAAGCCTGTCACTTGGCAAGAAAAACCCTTGCTTCAACTGTAGACAGCATCCTGTCCAAAAAGGAAAAAAACTTGGAAGCAGGTAGATTGACAGCCTAGCTCTGCCAAGATAGGGTAGGCAAGTCCTTCATAATTCCTGTTTACAATTAATGTGTGTCAGAGAAATGGGGCAAAAAGGCTGAAGATTGATGCTGTAATGTATGGGGAGAAATTGGGAACTGTCCAGGCAGCTAGTTGTATGTCATTTCTTAGTTTTGGAAGCTGCTGGCCCTGCACTTACTGTATAATCAGAAATATTTATCCTTCTCAGGTCTCTGTTGTGTTGAAGACTAGATAGTTATAATCTCATAGTTAAATTTTGAGTTGTTTAGGAATTAAGAGGGTGTTCTGGATCTAAGATGTTTTTAAAATGGCGATGCAAGTTAGGATGGAAGCTGAGTAGGATATAGATCTTTAAACTCATGGAGACAATTGCATAGTAGAATGTTAAAGTCAGTTTCCAAATATGTATGGACTAGACATTGGGAATGTATGCTAAGCCTTACAATTTTCTCAATTGTGGCCTAATTATTTTTGTTGTTTTGTATTGTATTTGTTGTAATAAGAGAAAGAGCTGCCGGTTGGTGGTGGTGCATGCCTTTAATCCCAGCACTTGGGAGGCAGAGGCAGGCAGATCTCTGTGAGTTCAAGGTCTGGTCTACAAAGGGAGTCCAGGACAGTCAGAGCTTCTACACGGAGAAACCCTGTCTCAAAAACGAGAGAGAGAGAGAGAGAGAGAGAGAGAGGGAGAGGGAGAGAGGGAGGGGGAGGGGGAGGGAGAGGGGGAGAGGGGGGGGGGGGGGGGGGGGGGGAGGGGGGGGGGGGGGGGGGGAGAGGGAGAGGGAGAGGGAGAGAGAGAGAGAGAGATTTGTTGGACTGAAAGGGGGAGCTGTTGGGACGAAAAAGATAAGATATACCTTAAACTTAAAAAAAGGAAGCAGATGGGGTGTGTGAGGGGGAAGAGGGTGGGAGAGTGAGGCCAGAGGGAGGGGTAGGGAGGGGATTGTGATTGAGATGTAACTTGAAGAAATAAATAGAAAAATAGAAATGCAGTTTCTGTTTCCCCCACTGTCTTTACTCCTTTCAATCTAGATTTCTCCTTTATACAGAGTTGATAACAGTGGTATTTGAACCATCTTGCTTCAAAGTCACCAGGAAAGCTAGCTAAAAAAAAAAGTAGGTTCTAGACCAGCAATGGACTTAATGTGATGCAGTGATCTGTTATGTATACTAAAAGTTAATTAATCTGCTCCCAGAGGTCTTCTTACTATGCCAGGCCATAAGTGCACCAAATGATGCTAATAAATGCTGCAGCCTGGACTGGGTAGAAGAGAGGTAGGTGGGGTTAAGGGGTTAAGGTGCATGGGCTTGAGCAGCAGATAGGATCATGGGAAGAAGCCAGGAGAAGGAAAAAAGAGGACCCACGATGGGTTAGAGATAGAACATCATGCTATGTGGCCTGGACATTGGCATAGCATGGAGAAAAACAGTGCAAGGGGACAAATGTATAGTGTTTTTTTTAAGGGTGAATAGAATTATAAGCTAGGTTAGTTGAATCAAGATTGCAAAATCCAGGCTAAGGCTTGTTAAAATCCATCAGATGTCTGTGTGATCATTTATAATGGTGGATTAAGGATTAATATCGCCGACCAATGACCAGTTTAGCTATAATATAATCACTGGTCAATAATTTAACTAATTATTTCTACACTAATGAATCAGAATTCTGTTGTGTGGATCTTCATGAATCTGCATTAATTAGTTGCAGATTGGTGATTCTGTAGTATACAGTGGAACATTCACTAATGTCACACAGAGTTTGGAAAATGGTAGTCTACAAGTCATGTCATAGGTTTATTTTGTTTGACTTTCAATATTGACAACATTTGCAACCCTTAAGAATTGGGAGTTCACATACAAACTGACTTTATAGGTTCTCTTGAGTTATCAGAGTATGTTTACAGTGACGGTTCCATGGTTTCTCATGGGTTGCCATAATCCACTGTATGTGAATGAGATCTGAGAGTAGGCCGTATGCTCTAGGGTTTAACACAACCCTGCTGCCCCTGCCACACACCACATGTCAGTTTAGGTCAGTTAACTGATGCTTATTTCTCTACAACTGACCCATATCACACATAGTCAGAATCTTCATGTGTTCAAATCTTCAGCTTCTGAAGATTGCTGGTTGGAAGATGAGAGAAGTCAGCCTCTGATGCTGGGTACTGAGACTTTTGTTGATGAGAAAAAGAGGAGGATTTAGAAACTAACAGGCTCAGTGATTGACTAGGGGTGGGAACTGGATGAGAGATTGAAGACAGGTGTTGTATTTAGCACAGCTCCAGGGACAGAGAGACATGACTGGGGTAGCCGTGAAGACATACACATATAGGAAAGTCTGGGCCAGATGGTTTGGGCTCTCTGGCGGAGAAAACACAACACACCGGAAGCTCTTCATGTTTATTACAGGTAGTTGAAGAGAGAGGAGGGGTTATTGTATACAGCTGAACAAGGAGGTGGTGTTATTACATACAGTTAAGCAAGGAAGCAGGGTTTATGGCATACAACGAAATCAACAAGATAAGTTTAGCTAATCTCAGTAGGAACAGTCTTTGTAGGGGAGCAGCTTTCAGACCATAAATATCTGAGGGGAGAAAGCTGTGGCGGATAATTTCTGCTCACACCATCAGCATCTACATTTGGGCCATAGGAAGGCTTTGCTATGCTTCTAGTCCTCAACCTCGTGGTGGGAGAGGCTTTGCCATTCCAATGGGTCTAAGGCTAGGGGGTTCTTGACATGTTCATGCCTATGTAAACAACACATACTCACTCAGCACTTCACTCACACAGGGCTTCCTGTGTTCTATACAAGCAGTCGTGGTAGAATGCAGGGAGATGAGTTTACTCTAAGACACAGGACTGTTAGGTGACTGTTAAGTACTAAGATGTAGCTTCCTATGTAGGGGAGACACTGTCCTGTGTTGGAGAAGTTGATCCCTGGATGGAGTATATGAGAGTCTCCTGGGGATATGTATGAATTGAAAAAGGGTGCTAAAAAGCCTATACTGTCCTTTCTTAATGCAAGCAGATGAAAAAAAATCTACTAAATTGTAGCTGGCTAGAATAGATGGAAAACAGTGTATCCTCAACCTTACTCTAACTAGGGCAGAGATACATACAGAATCCCTGTGTAGGGGTATTTTCGAATCCCTAGAGGATTTAAGATTTCTCTCCAAAAGGGTTACAGATTAGTAAAGATTGACACATTGCAGTAGGACATTATAATGACATAGTGATTTAATAACAACAGCTTCTTTCTTGAAAATCTGAACTTTATCTTATCTTTCCCTTTATCATTTCTGCATTTCAAATTCTGCTCTGTGTGTATTCTTTAATCTGTGGACTCTGGGAGCATGCTGTATTGTAAGAAGTATTTGTCAGACTTCTTTTGTTTCTGTTTTTAGCTGCAAGAAATTATTTCTTTGGGAACATGTTCTGAATGGAGGTTACTTTCCCAGGGTAGCGCCCCCTTTTTGAATCCCAATTAAACTACATTGCAGATGAGCTGCTTTATCGATAGTATCAGCCAGAGCTGTGAGAATAGACATGTGCCATATGGTATAGGAGCAAAGAAGAAAGTCCTCTTCATTCTGTTAGGTTTTGGGCTGACCCTAAGTTATATTTTGAATTCATCTTTGTGTCTCTCTCTTCATACACCTTTGCCGTGTTGTGCTGCTCCCTATTCAGAGGCCCCTCTCGTTGTGACTCCCACCTCAACAGCTTGCTACTTCTTCACTTTCCCCAATACCTACCATTTCTTCTTTCCAAATTCTTCATCCTTGCCTGGTAGCTTAACTCTTAATTATGAGAAATAACTCTGGTATTTTAAAATCACCTTTGCAGACACAGACTGGCTGCTTGAGAAAACAGGCGCCAGGGAACACAAAGAAGGAAATACAGGCAGGTGGTGAAACAATGTTTTGGGGAAGTAATGACTCTTACCCTAAATTATTCTGACTTAAAGATTTCCTCTGGATATATATATATATATCCTAAATTGTTCTGAGTTTTTCTTTTTCTTTCCTTACTCTTCTTTATCCCCTTTCCTTTATTTCTTTTTCTTCCTCCTCCTCCCGTCCTTCCTTTCAAGACATGGTCTCCAGTAACTCAGGCTGGCCTTGTATAAAAAATGACCTTGAGCTTTTGATTCTCCTGTGTATACTTTTCAAGTGCTGGACTTTCAGGCGTGCAGCACTGTGCCTAGTATCAAACTTAGGGCATCAGGTAAGCTAGGAGAGAAATCTATGAACTAGACTACATCCTAAGCCCAGTTTTATTTCATTTAAAACAAATAACATTTATTTATTTATTCAAGTTATATCTCCACCACAGCCTCCTCCCTACACACTTCCTGGTCCCACCTTTCCACCTTCTTCCCCTTCTTCCTCTTCTCCTTCTCCTTGGGTGATGGAGGTTCCACACCTATCAGTTCAACAGTCACATGATTGCTAAGAGCTTCCTTTTGAACTGGTGCCCAACATGGCAGCCCAGCTAGAGTAAGGTATTCCAATAACAGGCACCATAGCCCATGACAGACGCTACCCCCCACTTGCCTAGGGATCTATATGAAGGCTAAGTTGCCTATCATCTATATATGTATAGTGGGCCTAGGTCTGGTCTATATATGCTTTTCTTTTCTTTTCTTTCTTTCTTTCTTTTTTTTTTTTTTGGTTAGTGTTTCTGTCTCTGTAAGCCTCTAGGGGCCTATATTGGTTGGTTCTGTTGATCTTCATGTGGTGTTCTTGTCCGCACCAGGTCTCTCTATTCCTTCTCCCTCTCTTATACACAGCTCCCAGAGCTCTACCTAATGTTTGACTGTGTGTCTCGAGGGAGTTTCTTGAAGGATAGTTGTGCTATATTCCTGTTCCTTTGGGTCTGTGGATTGTAGGATAGTTATCCTGCACTAAATAGCTAAAATCCAGTTATGAGTACATGCCATGTGTATCTTTCTAAGTCTGGGTTAGTTCACTGAGAATGAACTTTTTTAGTTCCATCCATTTTGTTGCAAATTGCATGATTTCCTTGTTTCTGAATGCTGAATAGTATTCCATTGTGTACATGTACCACGGTTCCTTTTTTTTTTAAAATCCATTCTTCAGATGAAGGACATCTGGGTTGTTTCCAGTTTCTAGCTATTACAAATAAAGCTGCTATGAACATAGTTGAGCTAATGTCCTTGTGGTTTGGTAAAGAATCTTTTGGATATATGCCTAGGATTGGTATGGCTGGGTCATGAGGTAGAACTGTTCTCAGTTTTCTGAGATGTCACCAGATTGATTTCCAAAGTGTTTGTACAAGCTTGCTTTCCCACCAGTAATGGAGGACTGTTCCCTTGTCTCCACATCCTTGCCAGCATGTGGTGTCACTGGAATATTTCATCTTTTGACCTCCATACTAGCTGGGGCATAACTTGGCCTTGAATGTGCTAAACAGGTGTTCTATCACTGAGCTGCATCCCCAGGACTTGATTCTACTTTTCAGTTCTTGCCTTTGATTCATGAGTCAGCCCATCTCATTCATTTTCTCTGTTTTCCTGATTACTCTCATTTTTCTATCTATCTATCTATCTATCTATCTATCTATCTATCTATCTATCTATCTATTTATTTTACAGTCTGACCACAGACCCCTCCCTCCTCTCCTCATGGTCCCACCCTCACTACCCCTCCCTCATTGCCCCTTCCCTTCTCCTCAGGGGAGGCCCCCCATTGGTTCCAACCCACCCTGTTCCATCAAGTAGCAGCAGGATTAAGCACTTCTTCTCCCACTGAGACCAGACAAGGTACCCCAGCTATAGAAAAAGGAATTCAGTGAGAAGTCATTTGGATGTATACCCAGAAGTGGTATGGCTGGGTCCCGAGGCAGAGCTATTCCAAGTTTTCTAAGATATTGCCAGACTGACCTCCATAGTGGTTGCACAAGCCTGCACTCCCACCAGCGATGGAGGAGGGTTCCCCTTTCTCCACACCCTCACCAGCATGTGCTGTCATTTGAGCTTTTGATCTTAGCCATTCTGACAGGTTTGAGATGGAATCTCAGAGTCATCTTGAGTTGCATTTCTCTGATGATTAAGGATGCTGAGCATTTCTTCAAGTGTCTCTCAGCCTTTAGGAATTCCTCCTTTGTGAATTCTCTGTTTAGCTCTTTTCTCCATTTTTTGATTGGATTGTTTGGTTTCTTGGCATTTAACTTCTTGAGTTCTTTGTAAATTTTGGATATTAACCCTCTGCAGATGTGGGGTTGGTGAAGATTTTTTCCCAATCTGTAGGCAGCCATTTTGTTTGAATGACAGTGTCTTTTGCCTTGCAGAAACTTTTCAGTTTCATGAGGTCCCATTTATTGATTGTTGGTCTTAGGTCCTGAGCTGTTGGTGTTCTGTTCAGGAAGTTGTCACCTGTGCCAGTGAGTTCAAGGGTTTTTATGACTTTCTCTTCTAGTAGATTTAATGTGTCCGGCCTTACGTTAAGGTCTTTGATCCACTTGGACTTAAGTTTTGTACAAGGTGATAAGTATGGGTCTAATTTCATTCTTTTACATGTGGACATCTTTCCTTTGATTTCCTTAAGCCTACCAACTGTGTGTCCAGCACAATTTATCTGATGTTTTAATTCACTTTGTTATTGTTTTCTTTGTGGATTTTATATACAACTCATGATGACTAAGTTTGGTTGTCAAGTTGACAAATGTGGGAAGAGGTAACCACAATTAAATAATTGCCTTTTTTGGATTGTCCTGGGACTATGCTTATGAGGCACTTTCTTGTGTGCTAATTGGTATGGGAAGGACCAGCACAATATAGATGGTGAATACTATTCCACAAGAGCTAGTTGAGTACTCTAGGGAAGGAAGTCAGTAAGCAGCACTCCTTCATGGTGTCTGTTTCAGTTCTTGCCTCCAGCTTCCTTCCTTGGTTTACCTCAGTTATAGACTAAATTGTAAGGTGAAATACACTGTTTCCTTCCCACATTGCTTTTAGTAATGATTTATTACAGCATAGAAAGCATACTATATAGGAAAGAATTAAAGAGAAAGGAATGTATACCTCTGCTAGTTTTGTTAATAGTTCCTTGTTTTTCTCTTTAAAATATCTTTATTTTACTATTCTTTGAGCATAGTAAAGCACCATGGAAGTACTTGTAGCAAAAAGTGATGTAGCAAAAACAGTAACTCATGTCCCACCTCTTCCAATATGTGAATGTTATCTAGTGATGACCTTTCTGAAATCTTTTAACACCTTTTTCCTTAGTGGTTTCCTTCGTATCTACAAATATTATGCCTACATGCATTACGTCTTCCTTTATCTATTTGAGATATTATCTATTGACTTCCTTCTCTGATAGAAGAGGATTAATCTCCTGTACCACCCTTCCTTCCTGATCTTATAATGCAGTTATCACTAATTTTAGCCCCATTGTCAGAGATCTTTGATCTTTGTGTAATGTGTAATTTATTTGAGATTATGAAGATAAATATAAGTCTACCTAGACTTTTTTTAAATTGTCCCTTTCTATTCTATCCTTCTGTATTTAACAAAAGGAAAAAAGGGAGGAGTCCTGATTTTCAGTGGTTCCCCATCTCCCCATGCTGCTGATTTAGCCTTCAAATGGTCTGGTTACCCTGTATGAGAATGGTGTGGGATGTATATGTGTGGTGTATATTTGTGTGTGTGTGTGTGTGTGTGTGTGTGTGTGTGTGTGTGTGTGTGTGTATACAGGGTTACATAAGCAGTTATGCATACAGTGCAAAGATTAGTACATATTTTTTGACTTTTTGCATGTGAGAAGACATGATAATGGAGACCTGGAGTAATTTAAAGCCTGAACTAGTCCATACTCTGTGTACTTTTTCTCCAGCATAAAAGAAAATGTTCCTTTGCCTTGATAGGGACTCATTCTCAGCATTTTCAATCACTAGCTTTTTGTAGCAGTGTCTAATAAACTCCTACCTCAGGGATTGTGTTTATGTTTTTAAAAGGTTTTTAGATAGCAGTTTTAGGTTCATAGGAAAATCAAGCAGAAAGTACAAGGAGTGCCCATATATCTTCTACCCTCAGAAGGTACACAGTCTTCTCTACTATAAATATGCTATACCAATGTGGTATCTGTTGCAACACATGGGCCTACTTCAGTTCTAGCTAAGTTGGATATATGGCTGCAATTGCTGAATCATCCCCAGAATATATTTAAGTTTTGTAGGAATTTGCTAAAATATCTTTCAAAGTGGCTGTGTCAAGGAATTTATATATGCTGCTTCTACGGTTTCTTTTTTCAGTGTAATCTCAAGTCACCAGTATCTCAGTTTCTGTGCTAGTGAGTTGGCTCAGTGATTAAAAGTACTTGCTGTTCTTCCAGAGGGACCCAAGTTCGGTTCCTAACACCATTTTAGTGGCTCACAACCCATCTGTAACTCCAGTCCCAGAAGAGTACTGGAGAACCTTCTTCTGACTTCCACAGGGACCAGGCATGCACACAGTATATACACATATATGCACAAAAAATACCTATGCATACAAAATAAACTCGTGAGACTGCTGAACTGGGGTGGGGGACTGATGTGTGGGGACACCCCACTGTGGAGGAGTAGGATGGGAGTGTGGGAAGGTGGGAGGGTGGGACTGGGAGGGGTGGAGGGGGCACTGTGATGGAGATGTGGCTTGAAGTAGTGAATAAACATTAAAAAATCTCAGTTTAGTAATTTTTCATTACCTCATGGATTAAATTATTCTTTTGCACTGCTTGCTTTCAATGCAGATACAGTTTTTCCTTCATAGTTCTTATTAAGTTATTGTGTTATTGTGCATAATTCTGTTTTACAGGGGAGGTGAGATGTTAGACATGGTCTCTTTGTGTAGCTTTAGGTGGCCTTGGATATCCTATGTAGCCCAGGCTAATACTGAACTTGTTATTATCTTCCTGTCTCAGCCTCCTAAGTGCTGAGATATGAGGTGTACACCACTTCATTGGCTCTTTCTATATTTCTTTAATGTCCTTTTCTCCATTAGTTGATATATTCCCTTAAAGCATGGGCCATCTTTCATTTTCTTGGTTCACTGTTTTATCTCCAATATCTGGTACAGTGTGTGGAATCTTATCAAGTATTTCTTACATTTATATTATGTGTGTATGATCTAGCTGATCAATAAATAAATCAGTAAACTTGATGACTGTACTCTTTGTTGTGTGGATGAGTAATTATGTTGTAGCTTGGTAAGTTGTTTGCTTGAAGACTTTTACTTAGAAGACAGAAGAACAAGTAGGTAAAGTCATTTGGAACTTCTTAGGAAACTAGACAAAATGTTCTTCAAATGTCATCTTCTGTAGTTCTCTCTCTCTCTATGTGTGTTTGTATATGCTATATGTATATGTTTTATGTCTTTAAGTATTAAACAATACTTAATATATTCTTCATGCCAGAGAGAAACACAGCCTGCCAAACTGAACTGAAAATTTGTCGTGTTTTGATAATCTGCATGTGTGTTTTTGTAAGCCAGAGTTCCATGTCAGGTATCTTCTTCTGTTGCAGTCAATCCTGTTTGTTTGAACAGGGTGTGTAGCTTAACCTGGAGTGCACTGTGTCAGTTAACCTGGCTGGCCAGCAAGCTCCAGGGATCCATCCACCTGTCTTCCCAACCCCCAGCACTGGTATTATATACAGGTGTACCTCTCTAAGCTTAGATTTCCATGGTTGCTAGGGACCCAAACTTAGTTCTTTATCTTTACATAGCAGACATGTTACTCACTGAGCTATTTACTCTGACCCTCCTGCTTTCTTTTAAGTGTCATGAATGGTTGCACAGTCAGTTGATAAGTTCTGTGTGTTAAGTCACTACACTAAAAATGTGCTTTCCTGCAGTGCATAGGAAAAAGTATACAAATAAATATATAATTTAGATGTTTTTTTCATTTATTTATTTTTAATGTTTATTTATTACTTCAGGTTACATCTCCATCACAGTGCCCTCTTTTCACCCCTCTTAGTCCCACCCTCCCACCCTCTACCACCTATCCCTTCCATCCCACTCCTCTGGAGTGGAGTGTCCCTACCTATCAGTCCCCTGCCCCAGTTCAGCAGTCATATGAGGGCCAAGAGCCTCCTCATACACTGGGGGCCTACAAGGCAGCAAAGTATGTCATTGACAGGTAACAAAGTCTGTGTGTCTGTTCCCTTTGGTGCATTGGTTGTAGTATAGTTATCCTGTACTATATGGTTAATTTCTGATTATAAGTGAATAGATGCCATGTGCATCCTTCTGAGACTGGGTTAGCTCACTCAGAATGAGCTTCTCTAGTTCCATCCATTTGGCTGCAAATTGCATGATTTCGTTGTTTCTGATGGCTAAGTAATATTCCATTGTGTAGATGTACCACAGGTTTTTTTTTTTTTTTATCCATTCCTCGGTTGAGGGACATCTGGGTTGTTTCCAGTTTCTAGCTATTACAAATAAAGCTGCTAGTAACATAGATGAGGAAATGTCCTTGTGGTTTGGTGAGAAATCATTTGGACGAATACCCAGAAGTGGTATGGCAAGATATTTTTGAAGATCTGGATGTGTTTTCTGATAATAATTTGATTTGTCTGTCTGTCTCACTATATATGTATATTTGGAGACAAGGTCTCATTATGTAAAAGTACCTGGTCTGCAAATCTTTATGTAGACCAGACTAGCCTTAACTCACAGAGATTCACTTGCCTCTGCCTTGCAAGTGTTGTGAATTAAAGATGCATTCCAGTATGCCTGCCTGAATAATTTTAACATGTTGAAAAAATATGGACCATATAGTATTTATTCAGACCATTCATTTTTGTGTAACACGGTAGTCTTGCAGTTAACAGTGAACCTTAGAACAAAGAATATTTACTTCTGGGCCAGGAGAATTGGCTCCATGTGTAAAGGGGCTGCCAAGCATGGAAACCTGAGATCAATCCCTAGGACCTACACTATGAAAGGCCAAAACCCAATCCTGCAAGTTTTCCTTTGACATCCTTCCACACGTGTACCATGGCAGGCAAGCGTGTATCCACACACATACATGGGCATACATACATGTATACATATATATACACATACATATATACATATATATGTATATATATACATATACATGGGCACACATACACACACGCATATATATATATATATATGTTTTAGTATACATGCTTGTTGTTTTTATATGGTAAATTCTATAGAACTAGAAGCCAGAGACCTGGCTTTTAATCAACTGTTTGATATAACTAATTGTACTTGCTGATGTAACTAATTGAAATGGTTGAGATTTTTACCATTCCCTTCTACTTCTCCTACACTTGAGGCATCTGTGCTAAAAGTTTGCCAAGCCCTTCTCACATTCCTGCTTAGTCTCTAGATATAATCTTTGGGATTTGCTAGAAATTGGCAGCTCCACAGTGTTCATACAGGCCATCTAGGTGTTTTCCTTTATTTTGCTCAGTAGATACTTGGAGACTGTTTTCTTTACCAAATTTGGGTTTATTCATACAAACGTATACATGTATCTCTTTCCAGTTTTCAAAATATTTCTCTCCTAAATCGTTCTACCTTGGGTCATATGATGGTATCTATTCCTATGAATTTGTGTACAACACTCTCTTCTTTCTAAAATAATTCCTTGTGGATTCACATATTTATTTTCTTTAGGCACATAAAACACATTTCAAGGTTACCAGTAAATGCCTAAATCTCACATATAGTGGTAAACACACACACACACACACTTATTTCTCCTACTTTTATGACTGTGACTAACTGGAGAGATAGTCTGGTGGTTAAGAATGCTTCAGTTCCTAGCACCCACATGGCTAGTCAACCATCTATAACTCTAGCTCCAGAGATCCAACACTCTCTTTTCCACAGGTACCAGATTTACATGTGGTGCACATACATACACGTGGGCAAGACACTCATACACATTAAAAAAGAAACCTAACAGATTTCAGCATAACATAAAAACAGGACATTAGTGCTGACAGGAACTTTCTAGTTTACCCTCTTTATTAAGTATATTTTGCTGTGTCTCATAATATTTGCGATGTTTCCATAATTGATCATTGTAAAAACTCTGAAAATCTCTGGAAGATTTTCAGACATGTGAAAGTTTGCCGAGATTATGTTGGCACTGTGGCTTTAAGCTAGAACATTCTCATTGGTCATGCTACCTGTAAGAAGACTCGGCAGAAGAAAATCCAAATCACTGTTCAGTAAGAGGAAATGTTATGTTTATGCTGGATGGGTCACATCAACATGGACTTTGGCATAAAACTTCCTGTCAGTTTCATAGGTTTTATGTCTGACATGTTTTACATACTTCCTCAGAACACGCAATGGCTATTTCTTTTTTTTTATTAAATACTTTATTTTTTTTTCTTCAAGTTACATCTCAGTAACAAACCCCTCCCTATTCCCCCTTCCTATCCCGCCCTTCCACCCTCTTCCCCCCAGAGGTTTCACCTTTCAGTCCAACAGATGGTTCCTTCTCTTATAACAGTAAGTATTATACAAAACAATAGATATAAATATGCCACATTTATGAGAGTTAAATGGCCCAGTATACCTTCCCAATGTCCAGTTTATACATATTTGGCCCCTGACTTTAACATTCTACTATCTAACCAACTCCATGAGTTTAAAGGTCTATATGTGACTCAACATTCATACTATCTTGCAACACACTTTTAAGAGTATCTTCTTATATCTATAACACCCTCTTGATTCCTAAACAATTCAAAATTTAACTATGAGACTCTAGCTGTCTATTCTTCAACCACCT